>JAHZMY010003105.1:0-14024 GCA_027743915.1 Seira sanloemensis | reverse complement strand
CGCACACCTGGAGAAAATAGAGTTCACTCACCCTACTTTCACCATTTTGTACTTTTACAAGAAAAATGAGCTTTCACTCCCTTTTCCATGTGAGTAATTGTGGGCTGGGTAGCATACTTTTGAAAGGGTGAGTCAACTGCGTGTCCCTTCGAAAGGGAGCAAAAAGTGTCGTAAGTCTTTTTCTGAGGTGGCTTTTCCACTTGTATACCTTGACTTTTTTACTCTCACTCAATGGAAGTGCGGAGGACTGAATGGCTGCGAGGTAAAAAAAAGATTGAAAAAATTTATATTTTTTATTTGACTGGTGCCTCGTAATGTGTTTACAATCTTTGACGTGAGTCATGCGTGGGCCCTGTAAACTGTACGGGGAAAAATGCTGGACTACGAGACAACTGCATTATTTTTATGTATCAGCACTGTAAATCATTGGTGGCTCTCAAAGACGCCTGCAGAATACTTTTGTAGGCCTCTGGTTTGGTGCTTTTAGCCACCGGTGAAATGGTAAAAGTCAATGTTGTGCTTGTGTTGTGGAAATGGAACTTTCATACGGGACTGGAATATCAACATTCTCTGATTCTGGAGAAATGTACAGGCATGGTTTTGAACCTCGTCTTTGACAAAACTTTATCCAATGTTGTATTTGAGGATGGAAAATGCTTCTGGAGCTAAACTGAATTTTATTACATGCAAGGAGGCAGAAACACAGCGTTTGAGTCTCTGTTGCTCAAAAATCAGAACAAATCGTTTATCTCCCCCTAACGTGTTGATCCTGATGCCATCGCATCATCGTAGGATTTCCATGGGTTTAGCAAAAGTGGAATTATGAGTGTTCAACGAAGCAGGACATAATTCCTTAGATCAAGATGCTCTAATTCTGTGTACATCTTTCCATTCTGTCGACGGAATTTATGAAGGGAATGTTGAGGGAAGGAAAATGGGGCAACTTTTTCCTTCTTCAGATAAGCGCTGTCATAGCAGTTTTTCGAATGATGAGGATCCTAATCTACTTTTTTTAAATGGCTTTCGGAAACCACCAACTTATCTCAAGTCTCGCCATTCCATGTAAAATCATTAGTTGCACCAAAAGGGACAAAATTTGCAGTTGGAATCGGCAGTCACATTACACGGACATTCTTTGTATTTACAAATTCCTTGATTTCTCCGTGGTTTAAGTTTAAACATTGATTTATAGTTTTCTGAGTCCAACTTCAGGTTGACATTTCTTTTCGTCAATTGAATCTTTTAAGGAAGTACCAAAGTTGATTTGTAAAAGTAGTTTTAATACTTGTGCATAACCCGAACTCTTTTATAAGGCTCACGTTGAAAACTGCTGGCGAGAGCAATGGGAAATGCGATATAATATTTTTGGCACAACAAGATAGCTCCAAATAATAGGAGGATTTTGAGCCCAGCTCTCTCTCCATCCTATTCAAATTTAACGAGCCATTGAAATTGTTTGATGTGCTCCGTGCCCTGTTCAACATTTCAATCAATACTCATTCCCAAGCTCATAAGTAATCATGGCGCGATGTTTCCCCAACTCGTGCATCTGGCAGTGTATGATTTGGATGCTGAGAGGAAATTGCAATTTTGAGTTTTATGAGCAACTACCACGACTACATACTACTTTACTACAGCTACTGCACCCGATTTGTTTTTTCTCGGGAGCATGTTTCAATGCACATTTATTGATTTGCGTAGTTAGCAAGCATTAGCAACATTATCGTTCACTGTCTTTCCCCTTGAGTGAATAAATTAGGGAGTAATGGCTTTTATGAAACAGGGCATTATCCTCCTTTGTCTCTGTTCCAGGAGCAGAACAACTGAAAAAAGCAGATGTTCAATTTGTCTTGAGATGGTGAAAGAGAGGGAAGAATATGCACATGTGATGAGGAAACGAACGAATGTATGTATGTACGTATTTGAGTAGACGGAGTAGTGGATGAGTGACTCACTGATTTTTAGATGGCGAGCGCAGTCCTCCGTAATGCGTTTTCAATGAGAGCGACACCACAGCTTTCTCTCTTTTCATTTTTATGATTATCACTATTTAACATGTCTCCGACTTTGAAGCGGGTACTCAATCCCAATTCGAAGGATCATCTTTGACATTTTCCCTTGCCCAAATGGCAAAGATCATCATCACGGATCATGTGAGTGCAGCGAATCCATGTGAATGGCCCGCTTGTCATTTCCCCCTTCCCATATTTTATGTTCATCTGCTAATTTAAAAATATCCTTTTTTTCTGGTCTCCACATGCCAAAATATTTTTCTTTCCTTTTTCGTCAAAACCTTTGTTTTGCTTACGTGGTGGGATGAGAGAGGCTCAAGTCAAACTCCTTGATGAGGCCAAGGTACTTTCAAAGTTCAATAGAGAAGAAAGAAAGAGAAGCCCCCATTGAAACAAATTTAATGAAGTGAAAGAAACTTTTTTTAAGTCTGTTTTTCCAAAACCGCATTCTTTCCTCCTTTGTGAATTTCAACGCTGGTGCAATGACTCGTGAAAACAAAAGACCGGTGAAGGTAGAAGTGGAAAAGAGTTTCTTACATGGGGCTAATCGTACGCGCTATTTAAGACATTTGTAGGCACTTAAGAAATCTCTCCTTCCTTCTGTCTGACACTAAGAAAACAGCAGAAAAAATTGTTGCAGATTAAACTCTGTCTCGCCGTCTCATCTCATTTAAATAATAGCATCCTCTGATTGGACGGGGGCATATGTCAAAGACAAAAAGCTGCTGTGTCCACCATACATGCCACATGCTTCTTCATATTTTTTGCTGACGCGAGTTTGTCTCTCCGTCCGCCTCACAAATCATCCTTTTCAGATAAAGCTAATTTTTGAAAGAGTTGAAAAACCGATTACCTACATTGAAAAGCGTGCTCTATTTTATAGCACACTTTCAACGAGCCACTACAACTCTCGTTCAGGGAATGGCAGAAGACGCTGTAAGAAGATAGTGTAAATCAAGATTTTTAGATATGTATTGGAAATCACTCTTGCTCTGTTTACAGACTCATTTGATATCGACAAGGTTGTCATTCCTGTTGAGCCGGAAATTAGCAATAAAAATAAAAATAGCAGCGATTGATATGTACACATATACATATATGTACTAGTATATGAACTTTTTTCGCTTGCCATATTATTAGCATTTCCAGTTCGCAGCTCTAAACGGATGAGGAGCTTTTTTATTTGGAGTAAATAAATAAACTTCTCTGTTTCCTCTGTTAGTTTCACTTCCGTATGTGATTACACCACGAGGGATAAAAAGAGATACATGCTCTTTGGCATATGTAACAGACGTCCCGATTCCTCTCTCTCTCTCTCTCTGTCCATTGTATAAGGAAAAATCGCCAGACTCACATCAGCATCAGTATGAACTTAGAGCCCACACGAAAACACGGTTTATTTTTTCCGGCAAACGTTGTCATCGTAAATTGAAGGTGTGCAGTAAGTGGAAATGCATACGTTGACATATGGAGTTTCATGCTTCTTTAAATCAGACAAAAATAATTTATCCCGTCCTTTTCCTTTATATTACATTCCGTCCAACCAGCGATGCCACGACACCAGTTGTTCGAGAGTGTTTGAAAACACAATATTTTTGTAGTTTTGCACATTTCATTCCTTGCACACACAACATAAATGCTCTCAAAATGTCCATTTCAACGCAAAGGTACACATGCTCAGCTAATTAAAACCCTATAATGAGAAAGTATGTCAGGGAGAGAGAGAGNTCGAGGGTGTTTGAAAACACAATATTTTTGTAGTTTTGCACATTTCATTCCTTGCACACACAACATACCTAAATGCTCTCAAAATGTCCATTTCAACGCAAAGGTACACATGCTCAGCTAATTAAAACCCTATAATGAGAAAGTATGTCAGGGAGAGAGAGAGATGGGATGCCAACAAAATGCAAAAGGAGAAAAGAATTCGCTCTCGAAAAATATGTGCCATGCTCTCCGCCATATGCAACATTAATTGCCTACCTTAAGCCACTTCCTCCTCATCTCACATTATAATCTTGAGGAAATCACGGGATCGTTTCAAACTCTAAAATAAACAAAAGTAGATTCTCTTCTCATTTTAACTCTACTCTCAAACCTTATTTCAACAGTGTAAGCAACTCTTTCCTCAGATATGACACGTTTGCAGTTTTTTCAACTCTTCTTCATTTTTATCCACCACCGCCGAAAAAAAATCTCTCTCCCTCTCGCTCTTCTCTTTCACCGTTTCCACTTTTTTTTCTTCTAAATGTACAAATATGGAAATGTAAGCAGGAAAAACTTTTTTCCCGTGTGTGTGTGTGTGTGTGGTACACATTCCGCCTCATTTTTTGCCCGACTTTTTTTTCTCTTGTTGTACCTTGTGCATTTGCAGAGAGATGAATTTGAGCATCTTTTTTGTAACACGGGGATCGGGAGCATAATACGGTGAAGAAGAAATGAATGCTTTTGAAGTCAGATAAATCCGGAAAAGGCTCTCTGTCTCTCTCTTTGCTCTTTCCACTTTCCTCCACCCACCAAAAAAAGCGAAAAGTGGATGATGATGCATGGCAAGGATCATATTGTTTAACGTATTGAAATAAGTTGTACAGCTTGTCTAAGGTTTTTTTTGGAAAAGATTTGACTTCTTTTCCTGCAATGTAAACTTTTATTTGAGCAGTACTTATATTTCATGGAAATTTCAGCCTTTTGATTCGTGTGTATTGGTTTATGTAATATGTATTTACGCACGCTGAGAGGATGACAAGAAGACTGTGAGATGCTTTTGCAAAAAAACGATATTCCACAGCCTCCCTTTACATACACACATTTTTATTTTTAATAGTTGGTGGGACACACAACATCGGCTAATTTACATATAGAGCTCGAGAGATGAATTTCATCGGCGTGCTATTACCAAGGAACGTGATCAACATTTTCTTTGGAATGCTCCCTCCATGTTTTCATTTTCACATTGACGCGTAATCCCATATGCCGTTTCTTTTTTGGAGTTGGAAGGTGGCAAAAAATCGGAAAGTTTCTAGGCCTATGGAATACTGTTGTCAGAAAGCAATATGGATTTTTTTTGCATATTCAAGTTTAAGTACAAAGTATGAGAATGTGTGTGTACGTCTTCACACTTGTACAAATGGATGGGGTGCGTGTTGCACTGTGAACGAGAGCATTGCTGGGAGGAAGAGGAGCATACATTCATTTTTCACTTTGAAACTCTTTTTCTAGCCCTGATCATGATAATTGATAGATAGTACAAGTTATTTCCCATTATATGTTGTAACACAAGGCGAATTCCCCGTTTCCAATCGGTTGGGAAACTATGAGCGCTTTAACGACTTTTCGCAGCCTCCTTCCAACTTTCCTGTATTTTCAGTGGTGTACATCTGCGAGCTTATCCCGTTGTGGTATGTCTGATGTGGAGTGAACGACGATTTTGAAGTGCGTGTAGGTACATGTGCTCCCACTCGTCTGGAGGATTGTACACTTTTCCTCCTTCTTGTAATTCACAACAAATATTGTTCTGTTGCCTTTGCACCGTTACAATTGTTTCTCTGTTCCACACAACTCTGCCATCGAATTACCTGTTCCTTTGAATCTAAAGTTTGAAAGTTTTGTTTACAATTATTGTAGCGCGTTAGTTGCATGTATTAAAGTCGACTTGTAAGATCCATCGGAGGTGAAAAAGTTAAAATTTAACTTTTTTGTGTGCTAATACCATTTGTAAATCAGGCAGACACGGTTGGATTAGTTTCAGTTTAAGCATTGTTTTGATTGCAAATGAACGCTTTGTGTACCCAACGTGAATGAGAGATAAAGAACTAATTGTTATGCGCAAGTTGTGCCGCGGAGAACGAGGCTATTTTTGGAAATCTGACTTATTGTAAGTACTCCTTTGAAGTTTACATTTCTTCCAAACAAGTGAATAAAACTAGCGTTTTTCATGTTGCAGTTTGAAAGTCTGGCTTGTAGATAAGATGTATCAAACGATGTATTTATAATGTGAATATTGATGACTCATTCATAATTTTTTCATCGAGGTAAAACTTGTATCGGAAATAGTAGATAGTACCTACTAGATACATCTATGACAAAGTACAAACACAAAGATTTTTTGTGCATACGAGCTCTTTTGTGAGATGGTGACATTCATTGAATCCTCTCACATTGTATCATTTTCCTCTTGGCAAACTCTTTCTCTTTTTGAACTCATGTTCTGAAACAGCTTCCATTTGGATGTTTTCACCCTAAAGCTACATGTATGTATGCATGGTACAATGCCTCCACTCAAGTTCAAGTTTAACTGATGAGGCTTAAATCTGATTCTCATATTACGTGCAGAATCCCACCTTAAGATATTTTTGTCGCTTATATTATAGCTGTCAATTAGACTCCGAGAGACGAAAAAAATTGCTCACGTTGCGTACAATCGTTTCTGTCGGCGAGATCATTGTGAATTGGTTCAAAATGTGAGAGAGACTTTTACTCTCTGGCGAGTTGAATCACTCGAGAGGAATGACATTTTGCATGCCGGTATTCACCTTTTTACAGATAATGCTTCATCTGTCTCACCAGTCTTTGTTTCAGTATCAAGGGCAAAGCGTCTTTTCTCCAAGTTGTCTCTCTCTCTCGGATTATCCCGGATTTACGTGCTTAATTCCTCACACAGGAAAATATTCAAACTAAATGACATATATTTTTGTAAGAGATTGTCAATCAATTGAGAAAATCAATTTAAAGACATTTATAAGTTTTTAGATCTGTTTTCCTACTTGAGGCGTGCGCGTGTGGTACGAAATTGAAGAAAGTGAATTTACACATAGACATGGTGTTCCCAATTCTGACGATGATGTCACTTTATATCAGAGTTTACAAGTTTTAAGTACTCGTTGACGTGCATTAATACGCCCTATCTCGCCTAGAATTGACGAATGCTCGGGCGTTGTTTAAAAAAAACTCTCCGAAATTGATTATTACGGTGACAAGATTCCCTGAGAAAGAGCGTACTGAATGGACGGCAGCAGCATGCTAGATGTGCACCGCACTTGGCCTCGCAATTGCCCCTATATTTTTATATAAATATTTATGCTGTCATAGGGAATTTTGCAAAGATAAACAAAACCCGTCTACTGTGAGAGTGTATCATGTAAGCTTCTCGAACTCGAGCAAAAAGTGAGTCGTTTGAGAAGTGGGCTTTTCCATCATAACTTATAAAATCTTGTTCTCCCTCCCAAAAAAAATCAGAGACTTCTGCTCACATTACTTTATTAATGTGGAAAATCATTCTACGAAATATATACATATTTTCCATCTTGAAAAAAAATACCGTCATCATCATACAAGCATCATATTATATCGGTAAATCGTCATCATCATCTCTTTTCCTTCTTCATCCTCGTCCTCGTCATCTCTCCTTCGCCCAGGCATATTTCACTTTGATACTCGACTCACTTCAGATGAAACAAGAGAAAGTTTGAAACAACGACGGAGAAATTACGAAACAAGAATTCGACGATTGGCTGGAATTTTCAACGAGATATTGTTTCCTTGTGACCTCAACTTCAGTGAAATCTTGGATTAGTGTACCACGGTACCAGTATAAAAATCGAGTCATTACTTTTTTCCCTCATTCAGTCTAGCCTGAGTCTTGCTCCAGTATTACTATTATTACCTCAATATCTTGTATTATTTCGTGGAAACAAGTTATCTTTGCAAGTTTCCCTCACTCACAAAAAGCGTTCCGATTGCCTTCACCCGTCGAACTCTAAGAATGTGCTTAAATAAAGCCTTTCTCTCATCCAGAAACTGCTTCTAGTCGTGGGAAAAAGCATTCTCATTTTTTTATATTCTCTTTAAATAAAAACGTTGCGGTTTTCGTGCATTCTCCTATTTACCATGTGAGCGGAGAAGGACAATACAATACTCTGCCGCATATAAAAAGGATAGAGAAAGTGAAATAAAAAAGTATGAATTCTCCTTGGAGAGATCTGGAGAAAATGGAGCCCGGAGATTTTTTGTGCTGGTTTCAAAGCAGAAATGTATGTTCTTCAAAAACGCTACAATTTTCCATCTCGAAACTGTTGATGTGATTTTTTTTTGCCTGAGTAAATTTGCTATAGACTCAAGCCATAAGCTTTAGCATTGTGATTGTCTTGCGACTTCTTTGCAATCTGTGTAATATCATCATTACACTCTTCATCGTCATTTTTTTCATTTGGTCCCGGCCAAAGTAACTTTCTCCTTGGGAGACGAAGGAGAGGAAGTGTATACGCTTTTTGTCAACAAAAAAAGAGAGACTGAGGAAACGAGAGAATGACATTGTTTGCTGAACGACAATTGCCATTTCCCAGGGTGAAATGCGATTGAGTAAAGTACACCTTAATTCATCCCTGTTTACAAATTCGTGCTTTGCTTCCGTCTTTCCAGCATTTACTTTCATTACCTTCCTTTTCTTCCATTGACAGTTGTAATAATAGCAGTAATAGCTCGGATGACACGAAACAATGAGCTCGTGGGGTTCTGTGCCGTAGACTATATAGTTTGATGACGATTGTTGACTCTGTTTTTTGATTAGTAGCTCGAGTACCCTTTAACTAGCCGTTTTTATTTTCCTTTGCAAAAGTCGGAGAAAAAGAGGTCGACTAAAGTCCGACTCTCTTTTTCCCACAATTAAGCCGGCAAAATTTGGTTCCTCGTGGTCTTTACGCTTCTCTTTCTTATTGCAAAGGTGAGCATGTCCGTCTCCTCCTCACGTGAGCAAAGTGGAACAACGATGGATTCGGATATGGAGTCCCCCACCATCAGAGAAGTGGTAAGTGAAACCCCTTTAATTACGCATTTCCCCTAGCTTTTCCCATATTTGATTTACGAATTTTTACAAAATTTATTATGCATGTGATTACGAAACGTGGGCTGAAAATCACATCGCCCTTGAAATCGTCAAATATTTATGGCTCACTTTATATATATATGTGATACTGATATGTGAGATAAACGCTGCACTTTAAAAAAATACACTACATTCAATTCTCCCCGGTTGGACTATGGCAGAGACCTTTACGTAATAAATTTTCATGGTGTAATTTTGATCCGAAATTTACAACAGTATAATTCTTTTTGGCACCATTCACGCCACATCATTTTCCAAAGGAAGGAGGCTGTGAGTTGACTTAATCTGCGAGCTCGAAATGAGAGCAGTGTTTCCATTAGTCGCATTTAATTGTGTGTATGTGTAAGTATGTACATGTGTCGTCGTCATTACCAGAACATGCAGTTCCGTAAAACGAGATGCATGGGAAGTAGGAAGCGCCGTGCCTTTTCCTGACGCGTACCGTGATTACCGTCAAGAAAAGTTTACAACTGTTTACATCAAACACTGTACTATACTAAGCTGTAAGCAAGCACATGAGACATGGCTGCAGTTTGAAGATGAAATTGCAACGTTCCAAGAAAGCTACTCAAATGTGCATATGATGAAAATAGATAAGATCCGGTGTAAAAGTAGTAAGGCAACTGTCGAGTGTTGCTTGTCGTGAGCTTCTATCTCTCACTAACCACTACTTACATATTATATCGCATCTCGTCGTCAGCCCCTATTGCAACAGAGATAATGATACGACATTCAGATTATAGATGTAGTTTGCACTTGTTCCAACTATTTGAGACTCGGGCTTTTTACATGCCTCTCTCTCTCTCTGCTTTACATTCAAAATCGCAATAGAGATAGACAGATAATAACTTCAGTGTATGAATATCTCACATATGCCGCAGGAATAGAGTTTATGCTACTTATAGTCTAGTCAGATGTGAGATTTTTTTATTTTCAAACATTACCAAACAAGTCCAGGTTGAGTTTTGGCTCTTTTAGTTTCATTTTTGGCATGCTTCAACATTTTTTTTACATTCAGTTCGGAAAAAAGACCAAATGTCTGGCTGGCAGGATTGTATCGTGAAATGCTTATGTAATGATGCTCTCTGCACACTACTGTCTCCGTAGTATCTTTCTTTTTGAGAGACGTTTTTTTTGTTTCTACGAAGAAAAGGCAGAAAAAAATTGAACGTTCCGTTGAAATAGAAAAAAAGTTCATGTTAAATGTCGTAAAAGTTGTGGCGTAGTCAATGTATGTATAAACATTGGCATCTCAAGTTATTTCTTACTGCACCGTAGGATGATGTGGAAACCGTTTAGTGGTGTAAGTAAAACGATTTGCGCGTATTTTTTCTCCGTCTCTGAAACGCAAGCATCGTCGCCATTGCCCATATGTCTTTGTTCGGATATCGGGAAGGAACACGGTTTGCTTCCGAAATGGATACTTGATACAAAGGAAAAAGGAGATTGCCTTCGCCCTCACACTAGTCATGTAGTAGTATTTACTGAAGATAGCCACGAAAAAAAAAGAATAATGGAACGCACCTCCGAGAACAAAATCTCTCTTTTTTTCTTTCTGTCTCCTTTTTTCTCATTCTGCTCTTATTTTTGTTCGGAAGTGATTACCAGTATGGGAGTAAATGAGAGGAGACGAAATGTTTGCGCTGAGGATGAGGAGATGCATTACTTGGCTCACTCCGGTTGGCATTGGTGGTGTCCACCTACTCACTCATCTGATGAAAAATCATCGTCATCTAAGATAAAAAAAGCTAATGGGAAAAAAGTCGAGGAATTGTGAAGGCTGCAAAAGAAGAGAAAGAAAAAAAAAGTATATATATCTATCTATCTATTGCCTTTCTCGCAACGCAGTAGCACCGGACGAAAATAAAACATGAAAAGGGCTTTGCACATGATGAAAACAATATGGCACAAGCTATTTTAATATCTATCCCCTTCACTTCAACCTCTCATTTTCAAAAAGATGGTTTAGATTAGGAAATGGAGGTTACTTTTGATGAATTGCTGGCCATTTGATCCCATAAACCATGTGAAAGTTCATCTCATGTCCACTGTGGCCGCTTCACACTCTTTGTGCAAGTTTGTGTGTTCTTAAGAGAGCTTGTCTTTTCTCTCGAAACCGTTCCTTCCTTTTTACCTTGCACATCGCTCAACTCAAGAGAGGATGTAGACGCGGATTTCCCTGTTGACTAATACTTTTTTTCATACGGCAATTACAAAAATAGGTTGTGTGGGTAGTCGGACTCTCTCATTCTTTCAAAGACAGGAACATGGGAAACCGATAAAGGCAACATGAGACAAAAGCAGAGTTACATGTGTATATGAATCTTTCTCCACAAATTTTTCTACACGTAGAATGTCTCAGCATTTTTTGGGGAAGAAAAAAAAGCGTTCTCTCTAGATGAGAGAGACGGTTGACGTGGTGATGTTGATGATGACGTCTGTTTGAATTGTTTTTCAACTCCATGAGTGAATCCATTCCTTTGAGAAGAAGATCTCGGCGTATCATTTCTCCATTATTGCTTAAAAGAAAACGCTATTTCTGCCACTGACTACGACGTCCTTTTCTTTCAACTATAAATGTACACATGTAGTTAACATTTTCACAACTTTATCTCCGCATCTGCTCATTGTACGTAGATACGTATTTTTTCATGATCCAGATTAACGCTGTGAGCGTATGCTTCGAACAAATTTTCAGGCATTAATAACTGTATTTAGAGTGGATTTCCGCAGTTTCCTAATATTTCTCCGCTCTCTCTCTCTCCGCGTAACTTTTTTCAAAGAAAGAAAAAAGACAATGAGGACTCACACACTCGTCTCCTGATTTAAAGTCAGTAACTCAGTCTCCCCTTCACATTTCACTTGTCTTGTGTCTGTCTCTCCAAAAATTCATAATAGAAGTCACCCAAAGACTCACATATAAAAATTTTGCTGAAGGCAGTAGGGTGACGGGCACGTCTGTTCCCATCATCGTTATAGTTTTTATTAGGACGGAAAAGATTTCAACGACTGTACCCATTCCTCCAGCTGTAAAAAAAGCCTCTTTAAAGGATTGAGCCGTTCGTTTTTTTGTTGTTGTGTGGCGTGCTTACATTATAGATCAAAAAATACATAATATATTTCACTATTCATTTTTTTGGCCAGAAGTTGAATGTTGTGAAAGGACACGGCATTTTTTCTCTTTAGATACTTTGCAAAAAAAGAGTGGAGAGAAAGAGTAAAAAAAACTTCTGTCATCATCAGCGGGAGTGTGTTTTTTTGGAGCGGTCTGATAAAAATCCATCAAGATATTTTTTTTCCTTATCGATGAAATAGTAATAAAGCATTTTCCAACTTAAGTTTTTTATACCATCATATTTATGGAGGCAGTTCCAAAAGGGAAACTTTTTTTTCGAAAGATGATTGGATGATTTTTTAAAGGGAAAAGTTTTTGGCAGCATTTTATTCATATGACAGACGTGTGTGATGTACACTGAGGAAGATAAAAAATCATGTTTATTTTTCGAGTTGCATTATGCTGTAGAGGGGAAAAAGTGTGTTGACTTGGCATATCGTTATTTGAGAAAGGCTGAGAGAGAAAAAAAAGTATCTTTAGAAAAAAATGCATTTAATGTAGGTACGTTGTAATATTCTCTTTCCGAATCTCATAGGTAAACATAATTTCAACAACGAAATTTCGTTCCGAGCCAATATGGTTTCGTTAGCACTGCCAATAATGGTAATGAGATGGTGCTGCCGTTACACACAAAGTACGAAAAAAATGTGATCGTTCCACACGACCTGGTCTCTCTCACATTTGAATTTCAAATGTTTTACACAAGTGTAGACCATATAAGATGTCAAGCTTTTTTCTTCTATTAAATTTATATCGATTTAATGATTCCATTAAGTAAATGAATTTATCCAACGACGGTTTTATCGACTTATCCAATAAAAGTCTCTGTGTTTGGCCTGTTCCATTATAAATGTTAAAACATGTGAACTGTAATCAATATACCTATATAAAATTGATGAGAACACTTGTATGCCATTCTTCATGGAGAATTATTTGTAGCTACTGCAGCTGTACTTTTGAATCCTCATGTTCAGATTGCCCCATACCGTGATGTTATGATGAAAAAATATAATCTTGTTTCTTTTTCAGATTGATAACTGTGAGTCAGAGACAGAAGATATTAAGCAGAGGAGTGTCCATTCGCGGGGTAAGTTGGAAAATATTTGTTTGATTTTTTAAATTTTAGTTTGAAGGCCTGAAAAGCCATTTAGCGTTTGTGATGTAATCAGGTCACTTGGTGCAGACAAAGATATTTTCAGATATTTGACAGGATTTCATGCTTGTCACAGTGTCATCATCAATAATCATTCATTTTTTTAGCAGGGGCTCAATTTTTCGTCAAAAGGTGACAGTTAAATGGTGACATGCACCCATCAAATTCTTGTTTGCGTCTGGTTCAATTCCCGGCTAATTTCCTGGAACCCCGAACGGATGCTTTTTTCTTTCGTATACTGATTGATTAGCAGAAAGATAGAGTGACTGCTCATCTATGTACTATGGATGAATGCACAAGAGCCACAGAAACAAGAAATGCTCAATCTTTGATTTACCATTCCCAGTTGAATTTAGAGCTGATGGAGATACTCTACACATAAATACTTTTGGAAATACGCCGTCACATTTCAGTAGAGTCTATCTGTAGTAGGCACGCCGCATTAATTTTGTTGCCTTACGAGCCTTTCCGTACGACTCATTTACGTAAGAAAAAGAATTTGGGCACACAATTATGTTGGAAGAAAGGCTGTTTGAGTATTAGACAGTTGTGCCTTACGTTATTTGGTCGTGATGAAGCGATGAAATCCGTTTCGAACACCTTACCTTTCAAAGCAAATAGGAAATAGGAAAGTTGTATCGAGCTTCGATTAAATACGCTTGAACAACATCCCAGAAAATTTATGTAATAGGTCAGTATCAAAAAGTCTGAGCATACAAATGTTTCGCATGCGAAAGAGGGAAGATGTGAAAAAAGTAGAGATAAATGCATGCATACTTATGCATTCCATTTGTTGTTCTGGTGTCACCTTTATCTTTTGATAAATGGGACTACGCTTTGCATGTCAAATTACGTCAAATTGAT
>JAHZMY010003104.1:0-15583 GCA_027743915.1 Seira sanloemensis | reverse complement strand
CCCGTTTTCATTTACTTCCGGAAAGCATCCACTTTTGTCTGCAGAATTTTCATCCACGCTCGTCCCATTCCCGTCCCACAATTTTCTGATAAAACTAAACTAATGTAGGATTTTACCTTGTAACTATAGCTGGATAAGCTTGGACTATATGAATTTTATGTCGTCTGGAAAAATGGCTATACAAATTTTATGTCGTCTGGAAAACGTCTACATGAATTTTATGTGGTGTGGAAAAATGGCTATATGATTTTTTTCTTATATGTTTTCCATGTTAAACAAAAAACATATAGCCATTTTTCCAGACGACACTCGATGCATATAGCCAGTTTTCCGTATTCACGGTCGATATATTGCTTACTTGATGTTTGACAAAAAACCATGTTATATTTGCACGCTGCGGATATGCGCTTCCTTCCCTTTTTGCAGTGCGCTGCACAAATTCCAATCACAAGTCCATAAAGCTGCTCACAAGCCTTCCTTCCTCACGTCCGCCCGTTCTCGTCAACAGTCAAGTAGTCAAAGTCAATGATTATCTACATGAAGAGCCACTAGCTCTAAGCCTTGAGATTGTCATTACGTAGCTGAAGCATTCCGTGAAACATTAATTTAGCGACGTTTGTCCGTCCATCCGTCCGAACCTTGGCGGCTTAAGGTATCGGTCAGGGGGCTCATGATCCTGATAAGGTAGTAGGAAACATTTGCGTATTTTTTCAACACCCATTTGACAAGCAGGGTACCAAAATGACATGGCGAGAGATTTTTAAAAATTCAATTTATTTAAAAAAAAGTATACCATTTAACGGGAAGTGGCCGTTGAACACGTTATCTGTGTTCAACGAAGCGACATATCAATTAATTAATTAATCACAATTTTCAACTTATGGGTCCATTTTCGGGTAAATGCTCTTGCAGTCATTGTGCTATGATGTAAGAGACGTACCAGCCCTAAATTTCAAAGGGAATTTCAAATATACAATCGTTCAAGCCTAAGTTTAAAAAACTACGTTATTTACAGAAAATTTGACATACGACACCATTTAACGGTAATTGGTTGTCAAGCAGTTGCATAATGCAACGTAGAATATATCTTTAAGGTAAAATTTCATGGGTGTTCCGAGGAATACAATATCGACCGTGAATACGGAAATTTGACTATATGCATTCAGTGCCGTCTGGAAATTTGTCTATATGCATTCCGTGTCGGCGGAAAAATGGCTATAGGATTTTTTTTCTTATAGGTTTTCCGTGCTGAACAAAAATCATAAAGCCATTTTTCCCGCCGACACTGGATGCATCTTGGCCTTTTGTTATACGACACTGGACGCATATAGTCAAATTTCCGTATTCACGGTCGATATGAAGCAATTTGCTTGTAAATCCATTCTTTCAGCTTCGCATCTAATACTGCTCTACAACAACAGTATTTGTCTTCTCTCATCCACCTAATGGAGCCCGATTGCGAATTGCGATTGTTTGTCCTCTCGCTCAGCTTACATTGTACATACTTTGGTTGGTGAATGATGATTGACCCACTGCGGGGCTGCATTGGCTCAGCTCAAAGCCTCACCAAAATAAACAAGCACTTCTCCTTCTTCTAAACACTAAATGGCCAACATCTACAATCTAACATCTAATGTGCATTGCTCATTTCCATTTTCCTCTTCATTATCATCGTCCACTTTTTTTTAGGTGCATGGATATGGATGGATAATGGTATGGATGTGCACGCCTGAGCTCATTATTATGATTACTGGCACTGGCAAATATTCATCATCGCCTCGGCATCGCGCTCTACGCAAATAATGAAATAATAATGCCTAAATATGTACGAGCAAGGTTAATAGGGAAAAAAGTCCTTTTGGCCAGGCCAGAGATGATGAGGAGACGAGGAGACGAGGAAGAAGTTGCAAAAATCCTTCGACGCTTTGGCCAACTTTTTGGCTTCTCTTTTCTGATTCTGATTACGTGCAAGAGATTCTTAATTTTTTACTATGTGCATTTATATACCGTATTTCTTCTAATAGTGCGCCCGCGTTCTATTTGCAATGGGTCTGCCAACCTCCGCGTTGTAATGGAGGTCCGCGTTCTAAATATTTTGCAACTTTATAATGGTACAATCTACTCAAATATTAGCTTTATTTTTTAAATTCACAACGAAACTTTGCAAGTTTTGGAGATTCGACGTTCTCAAATTATGCTAATATGCTGCAAATTGATAAAACCCTTAATAATTTTTTTCACTGTGTGGGCATTTTCACATAAAAGTACGTAGATGGATACTTTGCATTCAATCTTAATCTACCCCCGCGTTATACAAGAGGTCCGCGTTGTATTAGCAAAAGTCCTCGAGACCCGCGCGTTGTAATAGAGGCCCGCGGAGTAATAGCGGTCCCCGTTCTATTAGAAGAAATACGGTATGTATGTGCATGTGTACGCGCTAAAACGATTAAAAACATAATATAGGAAAAAGGTCAGTCAACAGGTAAAATTGCTCAAGAGGAAAAAAACTATATCTTAGTTTCGACTTTCGACGATGGCGACGGATCGGCGATCGTCGTCGTCAGCAATTATTGCAGTTCTTATGTAAAATGGAAATTGTTTAGAAAAAAATAGAGCGAGTTTTGGAGTTTTGTAAAGTAAGTGGTTTGGGGTACATGTCATATTAAAATAGGAGTTTTTTGTGCTGGAATGCCACAAGTGTCAAAGGCGTTTTTAGAATTTAAGTCAAGATTTGAACTGGAATCGTGTTAAGTGGCTTTGGTGCAAAGTTGGTTTACGCGCATTTTTGAAAGTTAATTTGGCATGGACATATGTTTCTCGATTATCAATAAATTTTGATAAGAAAAAACATCCTTATTCTAAATCCAATTTGCATATCTTCTAATACTAAACTTACCTTAGGTGCAAAGGGTTTGAAGAAAAATAGTTTATGCTCAAGGGACATGGGATGGATTTTTGCAGTTTTTTCAAATTGTCAAGCTCAAAGAAGGAATTGGATTTGAAATTTAGAGTGACATTGACAAGTTCCACATTGTTTTTGGAAATGTGTTTCAAAGTGATAATCTGTGAATATTATTATTGGTCATTTACTTAGTGGACAGTTTGTAGGTGGCGAAGCCATTAATGATAATTACGGGGGAAGCCAATTTGAACTTTTCAGAAAGATACAAAATGTCATCGTCACAAATACATGATCATTGGACCAATCGGCAGTCCACGGATTGGACTTGACTCCAGCTTCAAAAAAAACTTGGCGGCTTTTGTGAGTGAGCAAAGCGAAAAAAATCCATTTTTTTGTTTGTAGGAAACGATTCAAAATGCATTGTTGCTAGCGTTCGGAATCAGGGCTCAGGGATCAGGGCCCTGGGATTCAATTTCAATTCAAGAAGATTCGGGGCAAGGATTGAATTAAAATGTTGGGATTTCTCTGAAATTGAATAGATTTTTATGGGTTCCTTCCCTGCAGGGAATTTAAACCCTGAATTTGAAAAAAGTTTAAACAGTGTGTCCCAATTTGTATATTTTAAATTGTTATCTTCCGTTTTTAAGGCCAAAATGATGCATGTATATTTTTGTACGTTTGCCATGAAATAATGATATGTTGAGGTCCAAAGTGCTAAAATTTTGTAAAATGTTGCGTGTTGTGCTGAATTTTAAGCATGCAAATTAGATTTCAGGGAAAACATTCATAGTCCTGAATTGAATTTTTCCGATATCCCTGATTTGAATCTGAATTTCTGGGACGGCCCTGATCCTTGAATCGAAACTTCTGTGCGTCCCTGTCCTGTTTCGAACACTAAAATTGTTGCAAATTTGTAACATTCAAGAGTGCAACCAACATTCATTCCTCATTTTGATTATGATTGAATTAATTCTCATTTGAAAACAACGAACACGAGCATAATGAGAATTTTCATGTTCACAACAACAAAACTCCGTCTTTTCTAAAAAAAATAACACTGCATTCAGCACTGGAAATAGTAATAGTAATCTAGTAAGTCAATCACAATCGCAGTTGTAATCAATCTCTGGACTTGATAAACATTAACCGCGTTATGCTTCCTCTTTGCCGGTTCTGGCTATAAAAATAAAAATGTAGGAATTCTGTTCTGATTTTTTTTGTATTTACACATAGGTATACATTAAACACAAAGCTGGAATTATATGCTTAAAGAGCAAATTGGTAAAGTGGAACCTCAAGTTCTTACATCTTATGTCTTGGCTCTCAGTAGTCTTAATTACCGCAACCAACCAAAAGTCTCATTCCCATCCTATCCCATTTTTGCAAAGAACATGAAGTTAAAAATCCCTTTCCATTTCCATCCTAAAAGATCCTCAGCTACTTAATTGTAAGTAGAAGTAGATAAGTGCATTCACCATTCACCCAAGTTTTACAAAAAATCCTTCCGCATGAACCAGAATGATGGGAACCAAACTCGGCAAATGGCAAACTCCTCTGAAAATGTGTCCATGTTATACTTATGTTATGTTGTTTAACTCTTACATCTTATCTCATCAAAAAAGTTGAATCCTCCTGAACTTAACATACAAATACAACCGCAAAAATAGCCTATTCATTTCACTATTCAGCATTAAAATTAAAACCGTGTTTGCAAGTTTTGTGGTATACCTATACCTATGTACCTACTACACACACATATAAAATATAAGGACTGAGAATATTATGTGATGTGGCTAAGACTGAACTATATTTCATTTACAAGACTTTTTTTCTTTGACATTATTGTTTCAGTGGCATTTGGCATTGTCAATTGTGTGACTTACATATGCAAAAAAAAAACTTTCAATTTTCATGCTTCATTTCATTAAACGCATTATTTCAGTTCCCCATATGTAATATGCATGCATGCAACAGTTGCGAAAAAAAGAGTTGTTCCAGTCTCGAATATTGAGTTTTGAGAGCATTTTAATTTCAAGAGCTTGAGCTTGAGTGTTTGTTGTGTTGTGTATACATACTTTAGATAATCACACATTAATAGAGCCGAAAGGGAAAAACTCATTGGAATTATTTTATGTTGTGGTGTTAGCGTGAGAGTGAGTGTGTAACTGACTATGTAGTATAGCTATAGGACAACGTATGTATGTGCCTTTTTATGGAGCAATTTTGTGTGATGTCAGTCGCAAAAAAACATTTTTGTGCAACAGCGTGCACACAATAGTCCAGTGCGAGTGAAGATAAACTTTTAGGGTTTTAATTTGATGAATATAATGGCAAGAGCTGAGAGCGAAGTGCGAATATTCGCAGGAGCACAGTTTGGTACCGAGGGTCGTTTTCGATATCTATATCTATATTATGTGTTGCCCCAGAATTTTTTGATATCCATATTATATTTTATCCCGGAATTTGTTCGATACCGATTTCTACATTCGATTTTATTACAGAAATCCTTCGATATCAATTATCTATATATTTTTATTAAAAAATCGGGTCCGATATATTTCGATATTAAATTTTTTGAAAAATATTCTACAAAACTTAAATATGTTGATGACGAAGTGGTAACAAAAGTATCCAAAAGATGAAAATTCAAACACAATTACAGAAATATTTCACAAAAAAGTTATCAAATTTTGGATTTTTTTTACAATTTTATACACTTAAAAATGTCATCAATTTTAAAAAGTTCAGTTTATTCAGTCGTAATATTTTTTCTATATCGGTATCTATATTCGATATTTTAATGATTTTTTCTATATCTATATTTGATATTTTTCTTGGCTGAATTCAATATTTATGTGCAATTTCGATATATATTTCGATATTTATCGGAATACACTGCCAACTATATATCGAGAAAAATATCGATACCAAACTGTGCACAGGAGCATCCGAAAGGGAGGAAATACGTGTCGCTGTCGCATGAAATAAAAATAGAGATTTTTAATCAGGTCCAACTGAAACCAACTTTGAGTGGCAAGTTGAGTACAGAAACATTAAAACACATAGTATCATCACAAATGCAGTAATTCAATCAAACATGGATCTTTTTAAAGATCATGATTGAGATTGAAACAAGAGTGCGAGAGTTTTTGTTCTCGGGAGATGGGAAGGATTCATATTCGTAACAATTAAAAATATCGCAAAATGAATGAAACTGATACGATATATGTACATATATGTGCATACGTAAATACGTATGGTGTAAGTGTGCAGTTTTTTTGCACACAAAGTCAGTTTACGGGGATTCTGACTTTTGTCGAGTGTGAATAGGTAATATAATTTGCGTAGTTCTGTGAACGAAAATATACATAAATATATGCTCATACGAATATGAATAGGCTTATCCAGTGAAGGACTTTTGTGACATTTTTTTATTTTGTCTTTTTTCACGACTTTTGTCTCCTTATCTTCTGATATGTGACCGTGTTAAATAAAGTGTGTGTGCATTTGCATTACCTTCTCCTAATCGATGTAATCATTTTTTGTGGACTTTTATATGCTGTCTCAGAACCATCGAGCCATTATAATACTTAAACATAAACTTGTCACACGTTGAATTCCGATTTTCCTTAGGTTATTCAAAGTTAATTTTTAAAAAAAAAGTTTGAGCCTCAAGTAAAAAACGACAATTAAATTTTTAGTTGGAAAAATTTCGTAAATTGATTGGTACAGCCGAAAATGTCTAGATAATTAATTTGCGCTTCCAAATTTGCATCTAAAAGTTATTTTGCCTTTTAAAATTGACCGAAGCTAAATTCCGTCCAGATAGTTGGGGCAACTCAAAAATCAATTTTAAATGAAATGCATATTTTTTATTTTAATTTCAAGAAATGGTGAAATTTTAAAATATTGGGACAACTTAAGCCTTGATTCCAACAGAGTACGAAAATTCCATGCACCTAACCCGAAATAGAATTTTAAAAAACTCTATACTTCCAGGACAGGGTGTAAATACTTATCCAGCTCAAAAACTCATTCACACACGAGATAAAAGACAATGCAATGAGCGTACAAAAGCCTGATAACCATACCAATGAAGATAAGATTAGCCTACAACAAACAAAACTTAAAAGGCATATTCATATTCGCATTCATAATGCAATACTAATGTTGGCAAATTCCTAACAACCATGTCAGTAATAATACCATATATTACCAAATTACCATTGATCACCGAAAAATTGGCGTCGTGTGACTCTGACAATGTCACATATTCCAGCCCGTCGCATCACTTTTTTTTGACTGAACGCTATAAAATATGATGACAAAGTGTGTGAGCAAATCAAAAACCTTATAACTTCAGTTCTTCGGGAAGGTCATCAAACAGACATGTGTACATACATATTATTCATCACATCCTACTCACACTTTTTTTGAGGATGATTAATATTCTGATTGAGTATTGACAATTGAGTGACGTTTCCATTGCTACGTGAAACAGCGGAAAAAAAGAGAGGAAGTTGGAAAAGAAAATTTAGTAATAATTTTGTTGCATTTAACTTTTTGTTCGTCAGGTGCAGGTGCAGGTGAAGGCAGATAGGACGGATTTATTAAGTTCTAAATACTTTTTCTCAGCTTGACTGACAACTGATTCACGTCAAAGAAGTGTGGCTGCTCTGTGTGACTGTGATCCGCTACAACTGCAAACTGCAACTTTTGAAAATATGAGCGACGAACTTCGACTCTGACCGTGGGACTGTGGGGCTGAAGGAAGGAAGGAAAAGAAAAGGTTTTGAAAGGTTAGTACTTGCATTTGCATTGTTTAATATTGTTTAATGAAATAGACAATGGAAGTGATTTGCAAAAAAAACTTTTTGTAGTAAGCTTGAGCTGAGCTAAAAAAATAATTCAAAATTCATGGAAATTGAGATGGAAATGTTAATTACATTATGTCAAAAGGTCACTTCGTACGAAAGTTTAACTTTTTGGACTGAGATTTTTATGATTTCGGAAGATAAAGAAATGCTAAGAATCGACTAGTTTCAGTCTATGTAAAATATGTAGAACTAGGAAAAAATAATTGACTTTTTCGTTTCTGATTAATGAGGACTATAAATATATGTAAAAAAAATTAATTTGTGTGAAAAGACATTCTTGCAAAACATTTCATACTCTCATTCATTATTTCTGATTTTTCCCCAATTGCTTTTCCTTCATTCTCTACGTGTAAAGAGTTCTTAAAGCGAAGGCTGAAGATGAAAAAAATTCCGTGCTCAATTAACTAAATAAAAAGTGTTTTCTTCAAATATCAAAAACAAATTACTAAATATGTGGTAGCATCAATTTAAAAAAGTTTGACGCTTTATCATTTTTTCTGTCTGCATCTCTGCGTCTCCCTAAAACTAGGGGTTTTTCTGGCGACAATTGGCAGGTGGCAACTCTCAGACAAAGTTATGTAATTGTGTTGTTAGTTAAAAATTATGTAAATCTCCCTCCGTATTCCAAATAAGAATTATTTAGGTAAATTAAATTGCGACATTTACATACATACAATATACGTTTCCACCAAAATATTTTTTGTGATTTCATTTTTTATTAACTAGATTTCAATTAAATCAAGTAACTCAAAATTCTAATTGCCTTATGCTTATCAATTTTCTGATTCTGTCTGCAGGACTTTAGTCAACTCAAAAAGATGCTCGGATTCCTGAAGTACTGGAAGCTGGCGCTACTCGCCTTCAGCTGGGTCACTGGCTGGGGCTGCGCCTGCTACTACGCCGTCCAGCTCATGAAGACCTATGACATGGAGCTGAGTATTCAAATCATCCTGTCCGGACTGATTGTCCACCTGTTCCTGCCCACCCTCCTCCTGATGGCCGCGGGCCTGCTCATTGCCGTCCTCTACTGGCACCCCAAAATCGACAGCGACCAGATCCGGAAGCGGACGCTCCACATTGGCGCGAACATTGTCAAATGAGGAAAACTAAAAATATATTATTATAATTATTATTTTGTATTACATTACCCATAACTTTATATAAAACCTTCAGAAGAGGGGGTCGAGAGAGATAAAGAGTATTTTTTATATAATGAATTGCTCAAAACATGTATGTATATCTTTTGAATGGAAAAAAAATATTAATATATTCAGAAGAGGGGGGTCGAGAGAGATAAAGAGTATTTTTTATATAATGAATTGCTCAAAACATGTATGTATATCTTTTGAATGGAAAAAAAATATTAATATATCCCTGTCCTGGTACAAATTTTGAGACGTGTGCTTGTATGTACATATTACAGTCAATTAACTAATTGTATTTAATGTTAATAGGGTTGTAAAACGCGGAGAGAGAGGAAGAGAGAGAGAAATGTATATAAATAAAAGTTTTTAAAATATCCGGGTTTCAGTACAGAAATATTTAGTTTTTTAAAGACAAACACCTATTCCTACTATAATTGGGTATTATGCAAAAGGTGCCGTTTGTAAAAGTGGCAAAATATAAAAAAAAACCTGCATTTGGAAAATACTTGGGTTGTATTGCAAAACAGGATACATATAGTTTGTTTAGTAATTTTGATTTCGCTGATCAATTTAAATGTAGCTTTTTTCTGTTCCAGATAGAAGAAATTATATAAAAATCTCTTCAAAAAAGATTTCGCAACTCGCCCCAAAACTCATAAAACCACTTTTCCTTTTACACATGACACTTTTGCAATTGCATACACACAATTTTACTTACTATTTATAGTAGATAAGTTGATAGTTTCTTTATTCACTGAAAATCAGTACGTGGTTAGGTATAACATCAACAAAAATCCTGCTGTTTTCCTTAAGTTCTCACGTAGTAGCACATGAAATATTTAAATAAGATTGATCACGATCACGATCTTCAAACACTGGACGCATATATAGGCTAGGTAAATATTTAAATTCATAATCTTTTAAGAGCCTTCATCCAATGTCCAAAGTTTTAGGAAAAAAATTAGTCACTACAGGGAATTCAGACCTTGAATTCGATTTTTAAATGCATGTCAATCGCAATCGGTAATAAAAGTCAAAATGCCGCATATTTTTAATGTTTTTTTTTACATTTTCCTGAAGAAATAAAAATACATACTAAACTTTTGTAAAAATGTTTTTGCACTATATTTCAAGCATGCAAATTATCTTTTTCGGGGAATTCAGGGGAAACAATCAGGCCCCAAAGTTGATTTTTTCGAGTTCCTGAATTTAAATTGACTTCCTGGGATGACCCTTATCCTATCCCCGAATTGATTTTTTCGTGCGCAGCTGCGAACATTAAAAATAAAAAAATCACAGCTGTAATCTCAATCTGCAATCAGTGGCAAGTGGCAATAAATATCGGCCGCAATTCACATTTTAATCAACTTTGAACTGACCCATGAGTCATGATGACCAATTAACAATCACAACACCAACTCCACAAGTCCATAGTTACTTTCCCAGGTGAGTTTAATTGTTGATGTGACGTGATAATCATAATCTGCGTTAATTTAAATATGTAAACAGAGGAAACTTTTACCTAATTGAAATATCACCGCCACCCGTTTTTCTTGCACTTCCTTTTCATCAACTTTTAACGACTAGTCAAAGTCAATCATTTATATATACATATGTTCCTACCGCCAATCAGCCTCATACAAATATTTTAATTTTTATATGTAATCAAGTAATCATAGCCCTGATTAATCCCTTTCTACCTTCATGTTCACGATCACGATTGCAATCGATTGATGAGAGAGCTAGTGATAACATGGGATTCTACTGCAGGTTTAGGACGAGATGCAGGACCCGGCTCAAACCACAGTTAACGTTACAGTTATGTCTTCCGCTAATCATCTTAATATTCACCACTTTCCTCCCCGTGACCTCTTCAACGGAGCTGGAGGTGATTACCTCTGGAGTGCGTCACGCCAAGCGGGATGATACGGCCCTGGTATTTTGTGAGTCGAACACTTAACTTAAATGTAAATTATGTAATTATCAGATTCAGAGTTTACTTTATAAGTTTGAACTGTTGCCTATTTTATTCCATCCAGATGCTAATGTGACCCACAAGGGGCCAGCTGGACCGGCGGTGATTGCCCGACTCCAGATGCAAAAGTGCTGTGTGAAGGTCAACAACGAGACGAACTGCGAGGTTTCGTAACGCAAAAGACTAATTAACTTTAAGATTATTTATGTTTAGCTCTTTTATAACTCAGAATTCATTTTGATGAAGGTCATGAAGCTAATCAGTGGTCTTGGTATGGTGTTCCACTCAGGGTCATCCCACACGCTGGAAATGTACTTTGTTAACTTTGTGAGTTCCATTAGCACTTAGTAATCATCACTTCTTATTTTAATGTTCATTACTTAATTGTTACATGTCATAATGACATTGTCATTGTCGTTTAAAAAATCTTTGCAGGACATCCTCGATCGAGAGGGCAGCTGTACCATCAACATCCTCTCGAAACCAGCGAGCCAGCAGCAGGGTCAGGGCCAGTGGCAGAAGGGCCGCGAGTTTACGGTGGCCTTTGACACAAAGCGCGGTTCGCCAAGCACCTTGCACAGATTTTTCAGTGAGCCATATTAACCAAATGTCAATCGAACCATAAATTCTTAGACCTACTGATGCATAGTTATTGACAATATGACAATTAACTTTTTTTTGGTGTGGCTTCCAGGCGCCATGGGGTTCAGCTCGAAGCGGTCCAGAATCTGCTCCGAAGAGGAGAACGCCAACGCCCGGCACGAATGCGCGAATCAGGACTGCCTCGTCAGATACGGCGGCGCCTTAAGTATCAGCCACAATGAGACGAAGCAGTGCAGGCCCACTCCAGCCTGCGATGGCGATACAAAGCATGTAGGTCCTGAAACTAAATATACCTAACCTAACCTAAGCATATCTCCCGTAATTCCGATGCCTTGTTTATTTTTTAAAAAATAATTATTATTTTCCATTTCCACAGATGGTCTCTTACGCCACGGGCAAGTGCGAGCCGACTCGGGACGACGTAAAAGACGGGCCCTTCATCCGGAGCTCATTCACTCCGGAGATGAAGACTATCGAGGAGGCTTGGTACCACCACCTCGTCGTGAACCCTGCTGAAAATAGGCAGTCCTCACAGGACGTCCGTTACAAGACGGTACCCAAACCCCCCAACGTTTATAAAATTATTATGAAGACATTTTTTTAAAAATCAATTGTCACTTTTTCATGTCCCCAGATTTCCTGTGAGCATGGCAAGCTCATAATAGGTACCCGCAACTGCACCTGCGACAACGGCTGGCGCTCCCTGACCCGCGAAGAGTGGATCGAGAAGGGAGGGCTAATCGAGCCGGACGGCTCCGTGGCGATTGACACCCTCTGCAACATCCCCTCCATCGAGATGAGCAAGAGGCGGATGCTCATCTTCGGCTTCCTCATCGTCTGCGTGCTCGTCCCCTTCTTCGCCCTGCTCATGTGGGTCATTCAGAAGCGGTCCAGTGAAGATATGAAGTCATCCTCCAGGGACAAGGAGTCCAGCTCCAGCGGCAATTCCAGCATGGAAGAGGAGGAGATGGAGTCAATCCCGAGCGAGTCGGAGATTCTGGAGCCGAACCTTGACGAGATTTGTGGGCGGAGACAGGCTCAGCCTAAGGAGGAAGAGGAGGATCTCGACAAGATCATTTCCGAGATCACTAATCGGAGGGAGTCGAAGCCCAAGTCGGTCTCGTATTTTAACCCGCCGCCCCCACCTCCACCTCCGTCTGCTGGAGGGTCGGCCTATTCCCAGCCGCCTTTAAGCTCCAGCCATGTGGACACTTCGGGTACCGCGTCCTCGCATAAACCACCGCCTAGTTCTTCTGGAAGTCGACATCAGCCCCCGCCACCTGGACCTAGCAAGTCCTCCACTCAAGTGGGCCAAGGGAGGCAGGCGAAGGTCCGTTTCTCGCCTAGTTCGTCCTCACAGGGATTCATTCCGGGGTCTGATCCCGACCCCGAGGACGTCTACAATGAGAATAATATTGTTAGGTCGAGCCCCAGCACGGATGAGCTGCTGAGTATGAGGAGGAATGAGATGAGGGGCGCCCATATCCCGATGGAGCCGGTGTCGGCGAGTAGCAGTAGAGTAACGGTGAGTCTTTGGACTAGTCACAAAAACGATGCCAATCACAGAAATAATCAAGGAAATATAATTCATGTTCTGTCTTATTTTCCCAAAATTCCAAGTGTTCCTGTTAAAAAAAATGAAGTATTCTGTTTTTTTGAAATATGCCATTTAATACATAATCTAAAATTAGTGTTGGGGTTTTTACCAGCTACAAGTTTTTCCCGGGAAATGACCAAAACTGTCCAAAACCCGCACTGCATGCATTATACTATTTGTCGCACAATGCCCCCAGCCATTGAGTTTTTCCCACTGTTACATTAAGTATATGGCACTGGAGTTTTGGACGGTTTTGGGCAGCTAGGTTTTAGACGTCCAAAATGGTTAATACCAATTTAATTTTTTTCCCGATTCCAACACTATCTAAAATAGTGTTGGGATTTTCCCAGCTACCGGGGTTTTCCCGGAAAAAGTCCAAAATGTTTAACACTGCCCAAAACATTTGCTGCATGCATTACATTATTTATCTCACAATGCCCCGAGCCATTCAGTTTTCCCAACTTTTTTACCTTGTGTAAATGTCATTATTAGAGTTTTGGACAGTTTTGGAAGAAGGTAGCTTTTCCTGAGCTCCATGATGGCATTTCCCGAATTTTACCGGTATTAACCAATTTTAGTTTTTCCCGATAGCAACCCTAACCTTAACTTAACGTGGTCTTGCTTTGAATGACATCTTTGAATGAATGCAAAAAATACAGTAAAATCAGTTGGTGGAACAGAATTCCTCCATTAAAACGATTCATTTTGAACTTTGAACTTTGAACTGGGGCACCAAAAATAATGACAACTAAAAACTATACTCCAAATCGAATCTAAGTTAATTTTCTTCTCTTTTAATTCCAGATTTCCACCTCCGCAGAAGGCCTGGACTCGATGAACAACAACCTCCGGCTGGTGAGCAGCTCCCTCTCCTCAATCTCCTCTGAAGAGGTGACCCAGCAGAAGAAGCAGCAGTGGAACCAGTTCATCAAGTCCGTGTCCGAGGAGCAGCTCCCACTGCCCGCTGCGACGAGGAAGGCTCATCTCGCGATACAGCTGGAGGATCTGGAGGATGAGGAGGATGAAGGTGATGTTGATAAGCGTATGGGTTCTGAGAGCGCGAGCGCAATGAAAGTGAGGAGCCTCCCGGAAGTTCAGGGATCCCTACTGTGTATGCAGACGCCGCCCCAGCAAATCGTGCAGGAGTCGGTGAAGGCCATGCCGAAGGAGGAGTTTAGGAGTCGGCAGGAAGCTTATAGTTTGCTGCAGTCGCTGTCCAATCCGAGGCTGGAGGAGAGGAATGGAGTTCATGTTGAAGGACAGGGCCAGAAACGAGGTGAGTTTAATGAAAGTTTGTTATACATTAACTCCGATCTTGTCATTTAGGTTCAAAAGATGTTCAAGACTATTTTTAGATAATTCGGTTTGTTGGACATCGGATGTCATTATCATTGGTCAAACCAAAATATGTAAATGCTATATGCGATTGTACATTTCAGATTTCTTTTTATGACTTTTCCAAGTGCCCAAAAAGCGGAGTAGTACAAAAAGTATTTTTTTGGGGGGGGGGCATTGTGAAACAGATGAAGTTATTTTGATTGAACTGAAATAAATTAAATTAAATTTTCCTTTGAACTTTGCTCTGTAATAATTTGGGCAGTTGTAAAATGAAAAAAAAACCTGTACATTGGCTAGACAAATCGTGGAAACTTTATTGTAAAAGGAATTGTTGAAATTTTTAAGCCATAAAAGATGTTTAAAGGATAATTTTGAAAAGCAATTCAATTCATTAAAAAAAACTTATTTGCATTTTTTTTTACTTTATCCACAAAAAAAAACTTTAAAAAAAGTACTTTGGGGCATAGTGATACAGTTGAAGTCTGTTTGCTTTGGGCTTCTGTAATACTTTGGGCAGGTTATTTTTTAAATCTTGTAGAATGGTTTATTTCGACAAATTGTAAAAACTTTATTTTTAAAGGAATTGCTCGATTTTTGGGCTATAAAAGGATTTTAAAGTATGTCTTTGGGAAGTACTTCAATTATTTTTTCTATTAGCTTATTTATTATGTTCTTTTCTTTTCCCAGAAAAATTTGTTCCCCTGATCCACTCGAACGAGGACCTACGATCACCTCAAAGTAAGTATATCCAATATTTTAAATCTTTTTATTTCCTCGAGCTTTATCTAAATTCGATTTTATTCTCTCGAAATTCGGAAAAACTTTTCCTGCTATTTTATAATAAAACTGGAAACTGTTTTTTATTCGTGTGCTGATGCTGATTTATTTTTCCTGTAGAGCCGTTCGTCCCTCTGGTCCACTCGAACGAGGGCCTACGATCCCCTCAAAGTATTTAGTAACGAGTATTATTGAATCTTCTCCTCAATCGTTTCTTAACCCGATTCTATATTCTTTTATGTCAAATACTTTCTTGTCTCCTTTTAATTGAAACTGAAACAAGAACAATAATTCATTATTTAATTACTAATCTTTTAGAGACTTACGTCCCACTGATCCACTCGAACGAGGACCTGCACAACCCCAAAA
>JAHZMY010003103.1:0-12563 GCA_027743915.1 Seira sanloemensis | reverse complement strand
CCCATGTCTGCATTTATTCTGATGTAAAATTGCTTCATCTTTCTAATGGTGGTCGTAATTTTTGCGTATTATTTCATACCCCTGAGATATACAGGCTTAAAAGTACGTTTCAGAACTTAGGCCATCACTGTGTACATATTTATTACGTTTTCTCTATGCAAAAGCTGCTGTCTTCTAAGACTAACATGCATCATCATACTCGTACGCAAGAATGGCAAAACTGATGGCTATTAATATCACTTCAAAACTGCTGGATTATCAGAGCCTGAAGCCAATCTGATCGCCAAATCAGATGCACACACATTTCAATATTCAGGCAAATAAACAATTCTAAATATTAAAAATTCCCTATTTTTCACATTTCTGGCTAAATGCTTTCAACCATCAAACTAAAATATTGAATCTCCTTTAGTCATTGTATTTATGTGTATGTAATACGTAGACCTTTGAAGAAAATTTAGAGTTTCTAAAAAACGTTACACAATTTGATCTCGCTTTTACAGACTGTGAAGCATCAATCTGAAAAAAAAATCTTTATGAATTTTATGAATGTCTCCTCCACTCCAGCATATCCAGACCTGACCATATTTGTCCAACTCACTCTTCTGAGCATATTTTCAGAGACGCAAAATATTACAAAGTTGATGCAAATGCAGAACACATTAGGCCCGTAATGTGATTCGGCTGATAAAAAAGAGTAGCTCAAAGCGAGCGATAAAACTCTGGAAGCACATTTCTATATTGATTCCATTTTAAGATAAAAAAAAAGAAACTGAAAGAAAATCATTTTGGTGTTTGAGAGAGTTTCTCGCTCTTCTGGAGCGATGGACAATGGAGATGATTGGTGGGTGTTGGAATTACGTAAAAGTATTTCTTTACGAGAGGGGACAAATAAAGGCAAAAATGTGAAGGCACATCATAAAAGCGGTGAGAGGTTTACCTAAATTAGACTTTTTAGTGCAAGGTTAAGGTTACGACAAAGTAATAAAGACAAAGATGATGGTGATAAAGTTTATAGTATGTGTCAGAAAAGGATCTGCGGTCGGGATTCGTGATTTTTAAAAAGTTTTTGCAGAAAACGTTTTATATTATTTTTTGAATAAGCTGCAGTTTAAACAGTTGAAAACGTATTAAGAGTTCTTTGTGAACGACCCTTTCCAAAAAAAAACTTTTTACGCAAATCCTGTTTATCTTATGTGTTAAAACGCCATTTTAAACTTTCTTCATTATCAATTATTGAGGGTCATCATTTTTGCAAAAATTATAATCTAACATTCCCTGTGAATCTTTTTTATCCGAGATTCTTAATTTTTTAATTAAAATCGCAAGCTGGTGGTCTTTATGAATGGCCCATTTTCATGAAAATTTTACTTCCTGTCATTCGAGGTCCATCAATAATACAAATCCATAACTTACATACTTTTTTGTGAACGGCCCTTTTCTATCCAAAACTTTTGTACTTTTAACGAGAAGAAAGTCAACTTTTGCCTTTAATTCAAAATACTTGGTACTACAAACAGACATATTTGCTAATTAAATGTTCTACCATCAAAATCTTCATTAAATTCCAGCTCGTCCAAATCTACAACTATAATTACAATAATATTACCCTCATCCCATTTATAGCTATCAAAAGCTTCTCAAATTTATTCCTTTTCATTCCCACCTCCATCTACTTTTTTTTACCTTTTGAAAGGACAAGCCACTGCAACTGCGTAACAAATATTTTTTTCAAAGAGAAGATTCGAATTCAAAGAAGCGTGACATCTCACATGGAACGAAGAATGGCACCGGCGACTGCCTCGTAACTCCAAATAATTACTGCAGATATACATACATTGTACATACACAGCCACACAATTAGCCAATTCATTGGGCATTGAAGGAAGAAGAGGGGAAATTAATGATGCCCATATAATGCAGAAAGTCAAACAAGTCTCGATCTGTTTGCTTTCAATCATTGCAATTGCAATTTACTCGTGTAACTCAAGTGAAGAAATGCCATAGTAGAAGACGATGATGATAAGCTAATGAAAAGCAGAGGATTAGCAGCAAGCAATAAGCAATGAGTCGTGATTATTATGATGATGACCATCTAGCAGAGTTAAAGAGTGCGATTCCTTTTAGCGATAATTATCCTCACTTTCCTCATAATTTATGTAATGCTTTTCGGATTGCATCACAGTCGCAAATGGGATGAAAACGAGAGTTGCCTTCTTGACAATGAAGAGAATTTTTCAAAGACATGCACAAAATTAATTGCTCCGCAATAGTGCACATTTTCTAAGAATGGGTAAATTGGGGCAATGTGAGACAGGCTTGTAGCCAATGGGTATAGTTTTGACCATTGATTTAAAAGAACATTTTTGGATTTTTGGACATTTTGGCAAATGGCAAAAATTTCAATTGGGGAAATAGTCGAAGACTAAAATATATTTATTTATGCTGGTGCAAAACAAGTTACCTCATCGAAAGCTCGTGAAACGCTGGAGCTGCCGGTGGCTGTGGATGTGGTTGGCAGTTGGTATGTCCTAACAAATGAAAATGGCTTTTAAGATGAAGACTAAAGAAGCAATAAAAATATACAAAGGAGGTTTACAAAGTCAAATGTGTTTGCACAATGGGTATGTTGAATCCCGTCATTTAGCATGATCATCGGTTGTCCGGCGGAAGGTCATTTAATACCTATGTTTGGGCTACCGTTTAGCAAGTGGATAGTGGTAATATTTACAGTACAGCATCCGACTCCGACTCGCAGACGTCCTTCCCTTTGATGTTTGAGACCGAGAGGCGTTACGATTGAAACCGTCTCAGTCTCTCGAGTTCAACAATCGAATCATTCAATTCAATTCACACACAGTGTGTTCTCTTTTCACTTCCATGTTTACTTTGTTTGGTATTTAAAGTAGGATTTAATGCTTGTAGGGTTTATGGTATGAACGTGATGTAAGTCTGTGTCTGTTCGTAATAAAGTGACACCTCACACGGAAACGCAAAATTATGAAATTGGATGGTAAATAATTAAGGTAGGTAAGGTAATTGTCCTGCAGTCAAATATAAGAGAAAGATTTGCATGATTTTGGGGTTTTAAATTTCCTCAGACAATTGGAAGAGACAATTAAGGGGTATGTTGGTGTTATTTAGTTAAATAGATTTCTAGCTGATTGCCTACGTTGAATTTAGTGCTTAATATTTTTTTGCAAGTTCAAATTTGCATACTTTATTCCAGGCCATTTATTTAAAAACAATAAATCATATTCTCATCGTATTGCTTAATTTTGCAATAATTGCGTGAGCGAAAAATTAAAGTACAGAAAAATGCAGAGAACAAAGTTTTTTGTGACGTGAGAAATTATTGCTACAATTATGATTATACCTTTACACATAAAATGTAAAATCACGTCAAATAAAATTTGAAATTCATCTCTCCTTTGCTCGGAGCTTAATATGGATTGTATTTTCATACTGAACTGGACAACGAAATTAAAAGTCCTAATTTTTCCCGAATTCCAATCCAAATTCTCCCACAAATTTCCCGCACCCTTTCTGAACTCACCTCACCCAACCCGACATTACTCTTTCCTATTCAATAATAGCTTCAGTAAATAAACTTCGGTTTTCCACCATCCCATCATCCTCCACAAAGGGAATTAGTGCTCATGTGTTACAAGCCAACTTGACAATACTGCAATTGGGCTTTATTTCAATGCGGTTTTTATTCGTCTCCACTCTCCACTGACACAAAGTTTGGCATTGTATTCTCCCCAGTCGCAGTGTAATAATAATAATGAGTCTCCGTGTTGTACCAACACCAACCAACTCAACTCTCTTTTAAAAATAAAGATTCATACATTGATTCTCATTCTCAGTTAGATTATGGCTCGCTCAATTTCCACAGCTGCTCCAAAACTTAAATAATATGTACTTCTTCTCTTTCTGAAGCTGAAGCCTACGCAGTACCAAAACGCTCTTGCGATTGTGATAATCATGTAGGTAGTAAAAAAATCACACAATTTTCATATGGATACTCACTACTCACTACTCACTACTCACACACCACAAAAACTGCATCCCTATCTTATTAAAGCGCATCTGTGGAGACTGCAAACCTCAACCACCGCCACAGACACATAGTATATCCTTCTTCTTGCACATGAATACATTTACCAGTTTTTTTTGTCTTCGTCACAAGAAGAATAAGATTTGAAGTTTATTATATCTTAAAGAGTTAAGTTGTGTGTGTGTGTCGCAGAATTCATTTTCTTTGCACTCCTCCGTACACACGACTCAGTTTGCCCTGATCCGCCACCAGCTGCAGACCTCAGCGTGTCGCGCATGCGACTTTGTTCATCTTTTTTTCCAAGTTGAGAATGAGTTTTAGTTTGCGTTGAGATCTTAAAACATAAATTGTAGTAGGCATTTGTGGATGTGCAGTTTTTTCATAAGGTTTCAGAAAAGTGCTCCCGGTTTGATTCCTTTTGGAGCTCGGATCTCAGAGAGAGATCTGAAATGTGCATCGGGAATTAGTTGGATATATATTTATGTGAGAAAAAACTTGCTTCGAGTTGTGAGCAGAATTGCTCAGGTTAAAGAAGCGTGAAATTGGGAGACGAAGACAAAGTCACGAAAAGGGAATAATATTGTTGGCTTTTTTGTGATTTTTTTTCGTTTGGGAGTAAATAAATAAAGATAAAAAGGTAAATAGGAGGGAAAGACTTAGAATTAAGGAAATGTGAGTTGGGACAAGGAAAATACTTTTCATGGCAGAAGAAGTGGAAATTTCAAGGAAAGATGTTGCTGAGATTTATTTTTAAAAATATTTTTAAGACGCTGGAAGGTGCATAATTTTATTAAAATATTGTTCGGTCCACCTATTTTCAAACTTTTGAGGCTTTAAGTTTTAAGATGTTTTTTTAATTTTTCCTATAAATAAAATACAAGCCTAAAATTGTTCTTTAGTTCTTTTATATGAACTATTTTTCGAAAACTGATGCACAATTTTGTGCGTGAACCTCCGTAACGATCGTTATAAATTCACAATAATTTTCCTTTCTATTTTTACGCAATTTTAAAAAACTTTTGCCACTGCATACCAAGTCATTTCCTTGTCTCCCATCCTCTCAGACAAAATATTGTCTCATGCACGTGCAAAAGTCACACATTTCTCGTGATTTCCTTCAAAACCCAGACTGTCCCTCATCCCTTACGTGGCGAGTCATATTACTATTATGATTACAACACAGTAATTCTGGGAACACAAGCCAATTTGTCATAAATCTAAAACTCCCAACGGACGGAAGGAAAGGGACTCAAAGTGGACACGACAACGACACCCGCGCCACGAGTTTGTCTCTGTAACATCTAACGGCACCAGCACCCATGCGATGTGCGCGATGCCCATCATCACACGATAACTTCTTTTTTCCTTTTAAGACATTTTTTTGCCGTTTTTCTATCTTAAAAGTATGAACCTCCACTCTTCCTGAACTCTGTTTTTTTCTTGGTGTGCTACAGTTATCCTGATTTTTATGCGGATTCAATAACTCTCTACATAAACCTCTGTTGTAAGCGTATGCAAGTAGTCTCGTGTTTGTGTGACAAAACAAAATGCAAAAAAGGATGGTAATAGATCAATTTCCCCGATAAGGAAATAGAAGGGAGTTTTTTTTCTCTTCTGTAGCGACTCTGTTTTTTCTTCTCCTCTTCCCTTCAAGTTTCACAAGTTTTCTAGTTCACTTTATTATTATTACATAGTAGTACATAGTAGTCTGTGCGTGTGTGGGATCGAAGAACGTCGACAGGCGAGTGAAGGAGTAATAAAAGAAGGCTTTTGAAGGTGAGTTCATGTTTCATTTCATGATGCCAGAGTTTGGCCTTTTTCTCTCTTTGAATAGTACAATGTATGTACTTAATAAGTGAGTGTATATAAATGTATTTACTAAAGTGCATTTTTAGGACTTGGATTATTTTGCAGGAGTTGATGTAGATTGTAGATGTAATGTAGAGTTAGCTGCACATGCTCCGGTTTCGCAAAGGCGTGGGTGTTAGGTCATCGTCATACTGCCCTCCGGCTGTTTCAAAAAAGATATCTAGGTAGTTAGAGGATAAACTATGAGCAAAATAATCAGCATTGTTTCCGGCTCGTCAAAATTTTAGAGATTGGAGGGTTTGAAATGGCTGAAATGGGGAATTCATGAATGTGCATATGTGGTTGATAAGAAATTTTGCTTGAGTGTAAATATGAATGGAAAGCGAGCGGTTTTAATGAAAGTCACTAATTACTATTTTGTTAAAATTCCTGTTTGGAAAAATATGGAATTAAGTTTCCTTCAAGGATTCAAATTGGAGGAAACGCCAAGTAAAATAGAGCTTAAAATCAGTTATCAAATTCAAAAGTTATCAAAAGCATACCAGCCATTCTTCATTCACAAAAAAAAACAATGTCTCATCTCATCCCATAGGTCACAACTTTTGCTGGAATCGAAAACAGAAAGAAAGCTTCCCCGACTTTTACCAGCCTTCGGGTGGGGTGACATTGAAAGTCTGAAATTCCAGTAATTTTGATTTGTTGCTTTTTCTTTCATTACCATTACCGTCAACTTCCGAAATGCAAAATGGCTTGATTCAATGTCACAAAAACTCACAAGTCTTTCCACAGATTGTTATCCACGCGTGCATTACTATTATTATTGTTGCTGGCTGAAGACTGAAATCAAGTTCCATTTTCCATTTGTCCGTTCTTCAGTCGTTCACGTGTCTCTTTCTAGTAATTTAATTGGGTATGCCTTCTACCTTGTCATATATATGCACAATTTTTTTTCTACAAACTTTTCCATTGCATTTTCGGTCGTTCGATTGATCGTTCCCCCGTAAACAAACTTTCTTTTCGATAGGGCAAATGGGAAGACCGAGAGAGGAATAAGGAATAACTGCTTTCCCCAACACTAGTGCATGAAATGTGGTGGAATCGAACAGATATTATGTGCATTTATTTAGACGGTGCATCTAAACTCAAAGTTCCGGTTTCGCTTCTTTCTCCTTTCACACACCTTTCTTTAAGGAAAGGTGCATATTTTTGTGACTTTTTGGGAAAAGTTGTGAGAAAAGGAAAAAAGTTGGTGTTGTGTTGGCTTTTTGTTATGAAAATCAATACAAGTTCTTCAACTCAGAGTTTTAAAAAGCTGAACTTATATATATATTTATCTCGATATCACATCTAATTGTAAATTTTTTTGCGGTAAAATGTAAATCATCAATGTTGACGCAAATAAAAACTAGAAAGTTATTCTCTGAATTATGGGAATGGATCAACTTTTTTGGTTAGAATTTTTTGGGCAGATGTAATACATTTGAACATTTTGTCCAAAAAAAGAGTACTTTGTTCGAACATTAGTTGTGAGTTGTGCATGTGCATTACGTAATTGGATAAAAAAGTACAATATCGCCTCTTTTATTATTACATTTTATATGCCTTGTGTGAGTATAAAGTATTTTTGTATCATGCGAAATGACTGCGATTCCGTATTGTTCGCGGTGGTCCATAAAAATGTTTATAGTGGCATGAACACGACTCCGAAGCTTTTGTTGTCTTGGGGGAACAATGGAGATGACGAAGTTTGAAGTGACGTGCACAGGTGATAAATATATTTGGACATTGGACATGGACTGAGAGCCCCGGAGCTTCTTGGATTTTTTTGGTTAGAAAAATACTTTTTTTGGAAAGAGAGAGAGTTATACTAGGAAAAGTGGATTAGATTCAAAGGTAGTATCGAGTTGGATAGTCGAATCAGAGTCAGGCAAAATTCAATGGAATAACAGTGCACAGTACATATTCGATATTTAGAGCTCACACAGATTCAGTAAAGGCTGTACCCAAAAGCAAGAGAAAGCAGTTCTGGGAAGAAATTTCATGCTGGAGTTTCCAGAAAATCTGAAAATAAATCAGTGTGTATCCTCTCCAGCTGAAAGAGGATTGACATGAAATATGCATGTTAGTAGCATATAATTAAAATTGCTTACTTCAATCAACAGCTTTTTCATTTTTTGCCCAAATTCAGTTTAATATGAATTGAATAATTCCATAATTGCCCAATGTACAATGTACAATAGTAGGTTACGTATCAGAAAAAATGGTTTATGTCTAATTGATTTGGAAATGTTGGCAATGACCCACGCAACAGTCATGAATGGAAGCTGCAGATTTCATTATTGCCCAATCCAAGACAAATCGGCTTTCAACTGATGACTGACGCACAACTAATTTTTGACATTTATGCATTCACTTGCATATTTTTTATTACACGGAAAAAGGCTATTTCTTTTTTCCTCGTGAAAACGAAACGTCCATTCATCATATATAGTCCTGATAGTGTTTAGCTGATGCCAATGTGCCAATTTTAATTATCAGTAATCTGTAATCCGGTGGATAAAAATAGAAATGCTTAGTACGTGCAGATATACACAGGAACTTTGGAAGGATTAGCTGAGCAAATACTTATATCCATTTCCAATCTGCACGTGTTTACTTCAAAATCCATCACTTTCATAATTCCCTATGAAAAGGACATAAAGTACTTCCAGCGTTCCAGCTCCTTTTCCGTCATTTTCCTCATTATCATCATAGCGTGGGTGGGCGGGCTTCCACCTCTCAGTCAGTATCGGTTAAGCAACTTATCGCCGAAATTCCTGGAATTCGTCTCTGCCTTTTCCACAAGCTTATCTTTTGTACGCATTTCATATTTTCTCCCTTCCCATCATAAATCCCACTTAATCAGCTTCGGCTGATGAGGATAAAGTGAGGAAGTAAATAAGTTTTGTGTAGGTATATGTAGGTATGTATAAATACGTCCGTGTACGACATGTGTAATTATTATTACAAAGGGATAAGAGCTCTTTACAAGTGACAGTGTGGCAGTAGGCAGTGGCATGTGGGGATTGATTTAGGTAGGAAAGTGTCAAAATATAAAAAAGTGTATCTATGTTAAGTCTGAAGAGACCCGCAAACATGACACGGGGCTGTCAAAGCCTTTTAAAGTTTTTGAACGGTTGGTGGTGTGGTGTAGGTAAATGTTAGTATATTAGTTCAATGTCAAAAGTAGGCTTTGCTCAAACTCGATTTTCTAGGGTAAGTTGAGAATTCGTGGAAACTTGCAACAGAGTGTAAAGAGGCAACGGAATCGGAACATAAATATTTTGGAAAAGGGAGAAAATCAGGGGTTTCATGGGTTAGTAGAAGTTTGAGATTGATTAGCGACGATGAATAATTTTTAAGGTTTTCAAAAATCAAGATTAATGATATTGTAGATAGGAAATAATTATTTGGAAAAGAAAAAAGCTAGGAATGTATAATTGATGAAATATTGCAACTTTGCCATTCCTAACTTTTATGTGACATTTGAATCTGCTCGGATAAAGTAATTCTCATTCATTTGGAGTTTCATAGCCTGGCGGAAAGACCCAAAAAATGGTCTCACTGACATTCCAATACCAGGCCCATTATTAATCCCGAGTTGAGTATTCCTCTGCAAATATTTCAATAATTAGTATTGGTACATTTTTGTTCAACAACTTTTCTTCACACATTCACTCACATACTTTTTTATGCAAATCATTTGATATTATTTCTACGCCGAGTCACTCCGAACTTCATTCAAATTCCATTCAAGAGTCATTAGCGAAACATCATAAATCTGATGATTGCTTTTGTCATTAACGTCTGTGCTAATGTGTGCATTGAATTATAAAGCCCGTCATTCAGACTCCATCCAAAGTATGTATAAAGTAATTCCAGCCTGCCTGAGTGAGTATGGCCTCATAAAAAAGTTTGATTCGATTGTTTGCCCTCTAATGACATAATTAATACCTTAATCTCGTGGCCCACAGCGCAAAATCCAAAAATACACAATGGCTTTGAATGTGTAAGCCAAACCGTATCATTAGGACTAGGACAACGCCCAGGTGCTTGGAGAACTCACACCCGGTTTTTTTTTAAAATTGTTCTCGGGCTCAAAAGCATTTTGTTAGAGTATGTAAATTATAAATTACGTAATAATCGCTAAATTTTTTTGCAAAACTTTTTTCCCTATGGTTAAAAATATTTGTCTTGAAGTATTTTGCGCAAAATATCTTGATCTAAAATCTACAGTCTTTTCTACTTAATCTAAAACAACAAATAATGTAGTAATCTCTTCTTAATAATTTTATTATTATCGAGAAAATTCTATGTAAATAATTACTCAGTTTCTGATTTGCGAATTGCGTTTTCCATTAATCCTTATTTGTACATATGTGCGCATTCTCATATTTTTTTTGCAAATTACAATTCATTGATGTTTTTTTCACAGATTTTTTTATTTATTTTACAGTTGCTCAAGGTGCCCCATGCAGCGCCTGATATTATAATTACAAATTTATTTATCGCTTAATTACAACTGTCACATGACACACAAAGCCAGCCATCTCAATCTCAATCTTGCATTTTTTCCCCTACTTTTTTTCTAACCCTAATCAGTTTCTCTCCACAATTTATGTACTTTTTTTATTCCCCTTTTTCTTGAAATTATTACGTTACAAAACTATCCAGACATTTGTATGTAATGACCTCATCCCTTTTTTTACTCGCCGCATAAATGCATAGATATTAACTACGAGCTAAATGACTGAATTCGAGCTTCTCAAATCGAGAACAACTTTTTCTATCCCTTTTTCATAATCTCATTATTATAGAGCACTTTTGTTTACAAGAGAGATTCTCAAAAAATACTCCAAAGCTCTTAGAACGCAAAAAACTGCTATTGGTTTTAATTGCATCCTCTAAATCACATCCCCACAAACACACATCTTGTCCATGAAGCGATATGCTTAATACTTAAAACGATGACGACAATGACTACGACAATGATAATCCTTTTTTAGCCTCAATCGAATGTCCTCTGTCTCTCTCTCTCTCTAATTTCAAAACTGCACTTGATATTACAGTATTCCCCCGCATCTAGCCAAAAGTTTAAATCAATCTCTGATGCGATGAGCAGAGCTTTACACAGACAATTACCGACGGACAAATCGTTAGGTTTGTTGGTACAACCATTTAATCCGTGGTAAATATAACTTACATAACTGCCGCGAGTGTATGTGTGTGTGCACCCGCACCCAAAAGACAATCCTTCTTTTTTCCGTGTCGCTTTGATTAATGTGATTAGTCAAAGTCAAAACTCAAAACTTTTTTAGTCGTGGTGTCGTGGGGAATGGAGAATATGTCGCATCTTTTTTTGCGCTTCAAAAAAATAAGGTCCGACCTTAAGCAAAGCTTTGTACATATACCTAAAACCTAAGTGTAATGGTCATGATCATGAGCGTGAGCCCACACCTCGTCAAAAGGAAAAAAATATATCTGTCACAGAGTTTTACACTTTCCTCATGAATCGGCGTCGTCGTCACATCCTCTTGTAGATTAACTGCATGTAGGCATGTAATCTCCTGCAAAAAAATTCGTATCTATAGTATACATCGTCTTTAAAATCTTCTTGCTGTTGTACTATTGTAGAGAGGGAAAAGAACCTTGAAGGCGGAATGAGTCTAAACTCTACTAACTAAGCAATATCTGTTTGTCTACATATACCTATGTATGTGCAAAAACCAATTTTGGGCAGGTGAAGGAATGAAAAAACATCACTGAACAATGTTTTGAAGTAACAAGGTTTGAATGCTGAGCAGAACACCAAAGCTCGCTTTTTAATTTTGCATTTTAAAGCTGGTGGCTTCCAGCGAAATCGTCTTTGTTGGTTGATGTGCCGGTGTGGATTTACATTGCGTCATAATTTAAAACAACTGTTGCGCCGAAAGGGATGACGAGCAGATGAGGATTGAGAATTAATTTTTGCGCATGCATTAAATACATTTCTTGGACTTGTAGTAAATTAATGCAGTACATGGCTAAAATGTATGTATGTATAGCTTGAGGAAAGTGGGAAAGAATCTTTTTGCGAAAAAAATTGGCATCTTGTTCTCATCAAAATATTAGTATTACCTCTGACTCTATATGACGGCCGGTCGAGTCGACGAAAAAAGAATGCTGGAAAAATATCTCGGAGGCATTTCTCAATGTTTTGTCTTAAATATAATGTAAATGACCAGGATTTTCAGAGCTTTTTGAGCTAGTTTTGACATGTTCATTCTTTTTGCAAGTTTATTTTGACTTTTTTCTCAAAGAGATAAATTTTCAGGATTCGAAGTAGCACTGCAGCCGTCTTTTCCCATTTTCCTGAACTTGAACGAGGTTTTTTCACATGTACATAGTTATGAAAAAGTCTGGAAAAGAGCCATTATCTGACTTGTGATAGGATTATTATAGTGCAAATAAGATTGTATCAAATTGCAAGAAAAAAATATCTGTGTTTGGATGTGTGGATGCTGCTGTAACTTGTAATTTTCTATCATTACGCCACAATCTCCCGAGAGTCTCTCGCTCTTGACTCTTGATGATGATGAAGCTCAAGTGTTTTGAGGCATTTGTGGTAAATAAACGAACACTTTTACAGACTTAATCTGAGCACGCTTAAGTGTAT
>JAHZMY010003102.1:0-10415 GCA_027743915.1 Seira sanloemensis | reverse complement strand
GACCAACATTTGGCTTTCTCTTTGCTGGATTCTGCTTGAAACTCTTCATAAGTCCTATGCTAACACCAACAATTTCTTTAGGACATCCGCAGTGGCTCGGTGCTTGGTGGTAAGTGTGAAAAATGTAACATATTCTGCTTCTTCATTTTTTCATAAAAAAGTAATAGATTTTTTTTGGAGTAAATACACATGCATCAGAAACAGAAATAACCCAGATATTTCTTTCTCTACTACACATTTTTTCCATTACGTCTGCAGGTTGGGATGGGTAGTACTTGGAGGCATGATGATTTTGACATCATTTTTGATAGTATTGTTTCCTCGCGAGCTTCCTCGGGCCACGCTCCGGAAGAATCTTACTCAGACCATAGAAGCGTCTATGGCAGTAGCAACAACAACCGGAAGTCAAGTAAATTTGAATAGGGCTGGCTCAAAATTGGTTCTTACATCAGAAGCTGCTAATGATAATCGGATACCAAGGATCTCAGGTACAACTGCCGAAAAAGAGGGTTTTCTTTTTAGCAGATGCCGAAAGGGAAAGAAAGATATGCTTACACTTGACATTTTGGGAAAAATTATTAACAACTGGTACAGAACATGTACATGAGACATGAGAGAAAGGCATCCGAAAATGAGATTTTATGCAAAACGGTGAAATTACTAGAACGTAGAAAATGATAACGATAATTACACATAGGTATGTGCAATTAAATTTGAATAGGGCTGGCTCAAAATTGGTTCTTACATCAGAAGCTGCTAATGATAATCGGATACCAAGGATCTCAGGTAAAACTGCCGAAAAAACGGGGTTTCTTTATACATTATAGCGGATGGCGAAAGGGAAAGAAATATATGCTTACACTTGACATTTTGGGAAAAATTATTAACAACTGGCACAGAAAATGTACATGAGAGAAAGGCATCCGAAAATGAGATTTTATGCAAAACGGTGAAATTACTAGAACGTAGAAAATGATAACGATAATTACACATAGGTATGTGCAATATGGCACTACCGCTGGCGTATGCACTTTTTCTTATTGCGGGGACAACTTGTCTGAGACAAAATGCGCAAAAAGGGGCTGCTAAACTCCATCATCAAATTTTTTTGTATCTTTGAACGCAGAAATGCCGAGCGCGGTGAAAGCTCTGATAACGAACAAAGTCAACTTGTTCAACAACTTGGCGGGCGTGTTCTACATATTTTCGGCGATTGGCTACTGGACCTACATGCCCAAATATTTGGAAACAATTTTTATGCAAACGGCAGTGAACGCGTCAGTGATTTCGGGTAAAATGACACCGCATTCTTTAAAAAAGGCCTTTTTAGGTCCCCATTATAAAATGGACGATGGAATGACAAACTCTACTCTTTTGTTAGTTTTTTATGCGTTGGCATTCTAGGAATTTTTTAATTTTCTCTTTGTCTTGTAGGAGTCGTTAGTATAGCCTTCCAGGCTGTAGGGCTTCTCGTAAGTGGGGCGCTGATATCAAAGTATCAACCGAGCGCCCGTCTCCTCGCTGGCTGGAATGTCTTTCTAGGCTTTCTTTATGTCATTGTCAAGTTCAGTTTCACTCAAATGGGATGTGACCCGGGTACGCTGGCATTTGGCGAGAAGGATGAGATCACAGGGGAGTTCAATTTGACAACGAGTTGTAATCTCGACTGTAACTGCAAGGCGAATAAAGTGTTCCCTGTGTGTCACCGAGACTCGAATCAGGTTTATTACTCGGCCTGTCACGCGGGCTGTAGCGTTGAGCTGAATGGGACAGTGTCAAATTGTGCTTGCATCGAAGACCCAACTGCGGTCCTAACCGTGGGCACTTGTAATGAAGGCTGTTTCTCAATTTTCATCACTTTTCTCGCCGTAAATGCTGCCATTAAACTGTTGGACAGTAGTGGACGGATTGGAAACATGCTGGTCTCGTACAGGTCAGATGTTATAGATGGGACTAATCAATCTTGGTGGCATTGACAAATTGAGAGAAAGTCTTTAAAAACTTACATTTCCTCTCTATTGACCGTTTGCCAACGACGTGCCATGCCAGTTGCTATCGTTTGTATATGAACTTGTTTAGGCTTTACGAGTAATCTGTTATTATCGCCTGTTTCAGATGCGTGGACCCAAAAGACAAATCTTTGGCCATTGGTTTGAGTATATTTCTCATCAGTGTTTTAGCCATGCTTCCTAGTCCCATTCTATTCGGCAAAATTTTTGGTAACGTATAATTGTATTTGAAACTAAGGCAAACTGAGAGGACTTTCACCTTATGGGGTGAATTGATATTTGTAGATAACGCCTGCTTAGTCTGGGGATCAAAGTGCGGAGCTCGCGGGAACTGTTGGTTGTATGATGGTCCGAAGCTTAGATACTGGTTCAACTTGTGTGCAGCGTGTAAGGACCCTTTAAAATTTAAAGTTAAGTACTTATGCAAGCACCAAAAGCAAGTTAATTAGATTTTATTCCTTTGTTCTAGTTTTTACTTTCCTAGGAGCCATATTTGATTGCCTCGTATGGTACTACGTGAAAGACCTAGACTTGTACGATGAAGACAAGAATGTGAAGGCGAGATTGGAAAGCACCAAGCTCAAGGAAATTGGCAAACGAAAGAATAAATCTTAGGGTTTAAAAATTACAATATTTTAAAATGTATTCGTTCTTGAAGCACTTGTACAATATTAACAATTCATTCAGTAATATTAAGCGTACAAAAATCATCACCGTACGGAAAAAAATCACATAATTGAAGCAAAATACTAGTATAACACTATAAAAATTTGTACTACAATATTTTTAACTACTTGTCAATACTGTACTTATTTAATCAAAAAGTTTACATAGAATTTTACATAGAATATTGAAAAACTGTACGTCCAACACTAATAAAATCAACTAAATTAAACTCTATACAAAAGACACGTTCAAACAAGACAGTGCAAATCTTAAATAGGCAAAATATCCAAAGCTCATTCAATTCATTTAAATCACTCTTACGATTCCTGTTACAAAGACGTGAATAGATCATACAAATAGATGTAAATATGAAAACTTGAACTTCATACACCGGTTCGGATTTAAGATGCAGGAGGGTAGCGGGGGTGATCATACTCACTCATGGTGACGTTTAGGCTGCAGCCGCCGCCACCAACTATCTGGTTCCTTAAATTAGCAGTCGCTAGTCGTACGGCCTCAAGTACAGTGCAACCCCTCCCTTTGTAACAATGAAAAAGTTTAAGTTTTAGTACTTATTAAAAATTTTCAAACAAATTCACAACTACAACTTAACTTACCCACTGCAACAGGTTCCATCTCATCAGCAGTGACAACTTCAACTGCAACTGCCGGCTTGAGCGAGATTAAAAGTTGGCATTTATTTACCAAGATGATATCCAGAACGCGCAAGGTTTTGCTAAGTTGCTTTTGATCTTCAGGTGAGGTGTTGGGATCTAAAAAATGAACAAAATTCAATCATGAATTATTAGCCTTGAAAGGGTAGATGACCCGTGCCAATGAAAATTATTTTGTCTATAAATATGTAGTATGATTTATCAATCCAAGTGCTTACCATGTGTCAACGACTTTATGAATTCCTTCATATCACACTTATCGATGTCTGGTACGGTTACGACTTGCTTTCTAATCTCCTCCACCTTCTCCTCCAATTCCTTTTTCTGGTCAAGCATCAAATTCTCGATGTGCCTTAACTTACTCATCTTTTTCTCGAACTCTTCCTCGCTCATTTGAATAATCTCGGCACGGCGATTCAAGTCCGCTTCTCGATCCTTGTAACCTTTCTCCCCTGCCTCTTTGATGTCCAACAACTGGGATCTTTTCTTGACCTCCGCCTCGAAAGATTTAATCTTTGCGTTTGTCTCATTTATTTCATTAGCACGGTCGTTGAGTTCGGCTTCAAACTTCTTGAGATCAGATTCAGACTTCTTAAGCTTCCTTTCAGACTTCTTGAGTTCAGATTCAGACTTCTTAAGCTCCGCTTCAAACTTCTTAAGGTCGGCTTCAGATTTCTTGAGGTCGGCTTCAGACTTATTAAGCTCGTTTTCGAACTTTTTGAGATCGTCAATTTTAGCCAGTGTTTCCTTCGTTTCATGGAGTTTTTTCGTAAGCTTCTCCAATCGCACATCCTTGTCGTTCATCAGTGATTTCTTCTTTGCAATGTCATCCTTCAAATCAGTCAACTCAATTTCGATTTTATTCAGTTTTGCTTCCCTATCCTCCAAGCCCTTCGCTTTTTCCTTCAGAGCCTTTTCTTTGTCCTCCAAAGCCTTATCTTTTTTCTTCAGAGCCTTCTCTTGTTCATTCAAAAGCTTTTCTTTTTCGCATGACGCCTTATCTGCTTCTTTCAGAAGTTTCTCCTGGTCCAAAAGCTGGTTTTCCTTCGCTTTCAACTTTTGTTCCCGAAGGTGAAGCTCCTCGTCATACTGTCTTAAAGCTGCACTTTCAACGCGTAAGCTTGCGTCCGTTGACTTCGCCCAACCTATCACAGTTTTTTCAAACTGTTCGTGGAACTCATTATGGAACGTCCTGATGATATCTTCAAAAGAAGAAACTGCAGCAGTTCCTACGGCCGCCATTTTTGTTGACATCGTTTTGGCTAGTGACTTTAAGATAACTCGACTAGATGAATAACTGGAAAACAAAATAATAGCAATGATAAGATTAAATTATGTCATCAATCCCTTCTTCATCAAACACCACCCCATCTGCCTTCACATGCTATGCTACAAAGAATTAATCGATTAATTATCGTTAAAAACCTTACTCTTAATGTCTTCCTCTGGCTGAGCGAGAAATGCTGACTTAAATACAACAGGAAAATTATAAATAGAATACTTTTAAAAATTACGCCATTCAAAAAGTTACGAATCTTACGAAAAAGTAGATCCACAACACACACGGAGACTATAGATGAAAAATGAACATCGACGAAGCAGAATTACCGACGAAAAAACCTTCGTTGCTGGATATTCAAATGAGTATTGCACTCAAATTTGACTTTTTAAATGTATTTATACGATGCCAATATGCATGGCTAATTCAATTAGACCCAAGAAGCTTAAAAGTTCCCTAAACTTTTGGACGGACACCGGAGAACGTTCTTTGTTTTGTTTTCTCGAGACACTACGGATGTAGATTGTAGATTGGATATAAAGAATGAGTGGCGTGCAACGAGTGCGAGTGTATTTCTCGTTCTTTTCTTTGATGAATGATGATGGTCATGGCACGATGATGGGAAGCGAGTCTGCTGAAAGCACCGTTTCCTTTGATATTAAATACTTACACACATGATGTCTTTGGGCCATTTGAATGGCAGCAGCAAGAATATTTTTTGTGTTCTTGATAATCGTTTTTCCGCTGATTTACCACGAACCCCAAATGGGCCAGTTGTATCAGTCAGTTTGCAAACTAATTACAAAGATTAAAGTTCAACCCGAGTATGATACTTTTACACACATGATGTCTTTGGGCCATTTGAATGGCAGCAGCAAGAATATTTTTTGTGTTCTTGATAATCGTTTTTCCGCTGATATACCACGAACCCCAAATGGGCCAGTTGTATAGGTCAGTTTGCAAACTAATTTCAAAGATTAAAGCTCAACCCGAGTACGTTAAACGTTTCAGTAACAGTGCATTTTCTCCGTCAAATCAAACAATGGAAAATACCCCTGTTGCAGTTGACGCTGTCAACCTCTTTAATGCACACTTTTAATGTTTTGATTACATAAATATAGTATACTGCTGTTAAATTTTTGTATCATAATCATTATATCATATAATTTATATGTTATGCATGCGTTAACTTTTAGGTGATGGCATGGTGGCTGCGAGACATTTAAAGCTGTTTGGATTTCAGAACATTACCATACTTAACGCTCGGAAGCCAACCAAAGACCTGTTTGTTAATTTGCTCCACCAAGCCGCACAAAATGACGTTGAAATCTCCTATGACCCGTCCGCATTTGTGTAAGGCATGATAATGATAAGATTCATAGACTGGTCACGAAGAAATAAATGAAGTCGATAAGAGTTGTAATAAGTCATTTATATTTCAAAGCAGGCAAGGGGAATCAACAGGAATAGTTATTGATTCCCTTTTCGGCTTCAGCTTTAAACCTCCGGTGCGACCAGATTTCCAGCCTTTCATGAATATTCTAGTTTCTTCATCGAAATCGGTCCCGGTGATCGCAGTGGATATTCCCAGCGGTTGGGATGTGGAGAACGGACCTCCAGCCGATGAATCGATAAGATTTATGCCAGATATGCTGGTTTCGCTCACAGCCCCAAAGCTCTGCGCATCCCATTTCAAGGGGGCGTATCATTTCCTGGGGGGACGATTTGTCCCCAGAAAACTTTCCGAAAAATATGCTTTGAATTTACCTGACTATCCAGAGACTGAATGCGTGGTGCGATTAAAATAAACTAATTTCTTTAACATTTTCATTAATTTCATAATTTATTATTTAAAGTCAAATGTTTTAAAATACTTGTATATCATTCGAAGCGATATGTTATTGTCGATCCGCATTTCTCAGACGTAAACGTCATATTCCCCGCATAGTCTTCCATTAATCCCATCAAGCTAATCTCCAATTTTGACATGTCTTCCTCTTTCTCAGTATCAGTCTTTGACGGGTCCGCTGTACTTGTTGGGAGACTCAAATGAACCAATTTCTTTGCTGAGTTCATTTTTCGTTCAACCGCTCCGATGATCAGGTCTTCATTCACTTCAGGCGTATCCCAAATATTGGGTATGCTACTCAAGTCCAATCTCGATAATGGGATGGAGCTTTCCACCGTTTGATCCAGAATTTTAATTAAACTAGTCAAACAAGACAAGAGGTACGTGATAAGCAGTGATTTAACAAGATTAAGGATGGCATTGGCATTATAATACAACTTATGTACTTCTATAGTATTTAACTGTTTCTAACCTCTTTGAAGAGAGATGGTCGTTGAGCGCCATTTCTATGTTCTCCAGGCGAACGAGTCTGTCAAAGTTGCTACAATTTAAAAAAAATGAACGGGTCATACATATAAGATTAATTCGTATTAATTTCCATTGTCGAAAATGAAAACACTCACTCGCAAACCAGTTCAACGGCTTTATCATTCAAACCACAATCGTTTAACTGAAGGGACTTTAGGTTGCAACAATCTTCATTTTGAGATAAAAAGGCGCATATAGATCTTGCAATAACTTCCGGCCCGGTATCTCCAGACTGCATTGAACAGGATGAACAATTCAAAGTTTTCAACTTTCTGGCTGGCAAACTTAGCAGAAATTTTTCTACGCCAACACTTTTCAAGTTGTTGTAGCTAAAATCCACTTCCTCTAAACGAGAACCTGGAACAAGTATATATAGATTTTTTTAAAAAAAATTACATCTTTTTAAAGAATTCTGTGGTCACTCAATTGATTTAAATTATATGCACACACCGTTGAAAGCTTTACAAAGCTCAGGATAGGAAAATAATTTTTCCGTAAAGCCACAGTCAGCCATTTCCAGACATTGCAGGCATCCAAGTCGAGTCAATAATGACGACAAAGCTTTTCCGATTGAATTCCCCAACGGGTTGTGACTTACTTTGAAAGTCTGTAGTCCAATAGGCTGTATAAAACGGAGATTAGCAATACTAATCGTAAGTCAGTAAACAAACTTATACTTTTAGAAATTCAAAAGCACAAACCATCGAGTGAAACGAGGTCAGCACGTTTTGTGTTGGTTGACACTCTTTCTGGAACGTTTCCGCTAACATTGAAAACCCGTAATTGGTTATTCCATTTGAGCTAATATCAAGTTCCATCAAACCTGGCAGAGTTTGTAAAACCCTGCAGAGCTCCTGTAAATACTCTTTCTGGAACGTTTCCGCTAACATTGAAAACCCGTAATTGGTTATTCCATTTGAGCTAATATCAAGTTCCATCAAACCTGGCAGAGTTTGTAAAACCCTGCAGAGCTCCTATAAAATTAAAGACATAAAAATAAAGACAAGGTGAGAATCTTTGAAGAGCATTTGTCATAAGTTTTGCGCATGACTTATCATGTAGTTACAAACTCACCAACAATCCTGTGTCGAAGAGTGAAGTACCAGCAAGAATTAGCACCCTCAATGAATTTTGTCGCTGCAGGGTATTCATCAGAACCACGCCAGCTATTCCACGAAGATTGGAGTCCGTCACGTCTAGTTCATTAGATGACTGGCACGAATGAAGGGACGACCTTATATCAGAATTTTGCTCTAAAAGTAACAAAGCAAGGTAAAACAATAAATGCACGTAACTTTTTGAATTGATGTCCCTTTCACTTTCTCACATAGTGCTAAGTTGACTAGAGCATTACCGATTGATGCCTGAGAGCATGCTTCAACATAGCGATCGACCAACGGCGGCTGATCATAACCCGTAACCACCGCATTTAATTCGAGTTCTGAAGGGTCAAGAACAAAGCTTATCGCATCCGATCCGGACAAGGTTGCCCCGTCTTTAGTTTGCAGCGTTAAAAATGGTTTCATGCCAAATTGCCTGAACATAAAATATATCAAGTTATGAACATAACTCATGTCATTATCAAAATGAAGATTAAAAGTATCCGCAATATTTTCTATTATTAGTACTTTGCGTATCGAGTGGCACATTCGGCGGCCAGCCAGTCAATGTTCTCGTTCTGTTGGTTGACATTCAAAGGGACCAGGAGTGTATCCTTGTTCACCGCAACTTTCAAACGCCAGACAGCACCATTCTGTCGTCCACTCCCAACACCGTTCGACGCTAGAGATGATGAAGACGACGTTCGCCCGAATCTTTTTGGAATGTCAACAACTTCCGGAGAACTTGCACTATGATTACTAGCACTGTCAGAGTTCCTACTTCGCCCAGCGTTGGGAATGATTCGAACACCAAGTCGGTTTGCCGCTTCTGCCTTTTTATTCCCGGTCGTTTTCTTGAATGCTTGAGCAATGTTGGACAAACTCTGTCTGTTCCGATTACGTGTCGACCTGTCACTTTCCTCACCTTCCTCAGACAGATAAACTACGGACCTCTCAGGTGGTCCTCTTCTCATTGACGGCATTCTATTCCGACTAGAACGAGAAAACACCGGACTTTCCCTATCCTCGTCGCTGCTGTCTCGCTCCACGATGGGTATGTCTCGTCGAGTTACACCAAATTCTTTTCTTCGAATTTGCAGGTCTTTGACTAGGAAGAAAGTCATCGTTATTATCACTATCATCAACAGGTAGGTCATCAAGAAAAGGATAGGAGTCCTCCGCATTAAGGATGTCGTCGACTTCTTTGTCAAAAACTTCCGAATTTCTAGAAGCATTCCTGCTGGTTGGTCGACATAGTTCCTCCGAATCAGTGTTTTCAGCCTGAACTTCGATATCCATTTCTTCATGGTCGTCAGCGGCATCGAATGGATGCTCTTGAGAACGTCGTCTCCTTCTTCGCCTTCGATGATGATCATTTTGGCGGACGTCGTCTAATGAGTCTCTCTTTCGTTTCGACGTATTTGATAGTTTGACTCGCTCATTTTCCCTAGTTATGACCGTATCGTCGGGCAACAGCCAATCGTTATCATTGTGAACATCTTGTTTTGGATCTATAAGGGCTCCTTGTGGTCCAGGGGATATTTCTCGGGGTCTACCTTTAGAAATGTTGACTCCACGCTCTGCATTTGATCGCAAAGCCTTCATTGCATTTCTGTACTGTTTCGTTCCTTCCCCTTCATTGTCAGGATCGAAAGTATCAGTCGTTATTGTGCCAGCATAAGGACAGTCATAATCTTGATCGTTCGCAACAAAATGAGAAACTTCTGGACTCCTGTTTCGTGCTCCAGCCTTTCTCCCTTTTTTCTCATTAATTCGATATGTCTTGCCCCCTTTAATATAAAGGAAAAATTAGTACAGAAGATTATAATCAAAAAGTACACTACGCAGATACATGCAAGAATTTGTCAACTTACTCTCGGCCATCTTTTGTAGCAACAGTTGTATCATTTCTTCACACTCTTGCAACTCCAACTCTGAAGCAGATACGCCTGCCGAAGATTCTCGCCAGCAAACTAAGTGATCGACGGGATAGCGGTTCTAAAGTTTTATTAAAATAAAATAGCCATAGAATAATACAATTTATCACCTCAATCTACTGTGAACCCTATTAACGTAGGTATATACCTGTGAATCCTTTGCCAATACGTTGGCTCCGTGCTTCAACAACACCTTCATAACTTCAATGTGACAGTTTCCAGCTGCATCATGGAGCGGAGAAATTTTATCCTCGATTGCCTTTCCTCCACATTCGTTAACGTTCGCACCATGCTTTAAGAGCTCATCAACGACTTGCGCATGCCCGAAATTGGCGGCTTCGTGCAAAGGAGCCCAACCCGCATAATCCTTATC
>JAHZMY010003101.1:0-11488 GCA_027743915.1 Seira sanloemensis | reverse complement strand
TCTCAATGACTTTTTGGCTTTGCCCATCTGTGTAAATCTTCAAAAAAAATTACGTAGTGAGTTTGTGGTATGATTTGAACGTAAAAGCATGAGTCCTACCAAAAACTGTTTACGTATGGGCTTGATAAAAATGAGGGTGATTACGGTTATAGTTATAGTGAAGGCATTAGCGCAACTGACCGTTCCATCTTAAATCGACGTAAAAAATGACATCAATCTTAATCTCTCTTTCCACCAAAAAAAGATGATTATCATCACTATCACCTTTAACGTAATAAGAGTAAATATAAAATGTGTACATACGCAATAATAAAATTACAAATCTGTATTTTCTCAGCTTGACTTATTATTTGCGTTGGAGTGAGAGAGAATCAAGTTTTAAGAAAAGGAAAATGGGATGTGTGGACGGATTCATCTTCTTAATTCATAATAATTGAGTGATATCTGGCTTATTCCTTCTTAAGCCAATTTTTATGCGTCTAGCATCTCATCAGCTAATATGTCTTTATTACCATTTCGACTGTCGCGTCGATGGATTTCTTTTTGTTTAACTTTTTTGAGACAGTAAAAACAAGTTTTTAGTTAGAATTGCTGCAGTAGCCATGTCATGTCGTCTGTTGATGAACTTGGAGTTTCTGGAGACATTTGGGCCAAGCTTTTAAAAATCCTCGTTTATGATTTGAATAAGCTTTTGGAATTTTCCACAACTTTTGTTCTGACTGTAAAAAGTTGCATCGGGCTTTCGTTGTACGACTTTTGGTGACTCATCATTTAAAAGAGTAAAATTGAGCTTATTATAATACGCTCAAAACTCGTTTGCATCCCCAAATCTGAGGTTTTTTTTCGCATCGCACCCTTCAATTACTTTTTTGACAAGATTTTTCTCTACCCTTTTCCTCTCCCAGCATTTTGGTATAATTTTAGCTTTCTTCTTCTTGGAGGTGCCGGCTTCAACGGTAAATTCCCCTTCAGACAAAAGGATTTTATGAATGAAAATTTTGTCTTCAGGGGAAAATAGTAAAAATCACAATGAATGTAGTATAACGTCGTAGGAAAAGTCAGGTCGGAAAATTGTTCACTTCCTCAAAGGATTTAATGAATGAACCACAAAACGACAACTTTTTCCCTCGTATCGACATCAATGAATCCTATTCTTGTGTTTGTTTCTGCGTAACTGTACGAAAAGTGCGTAAAAATAGCGATGCACATACACATACTTCACATTTATCTCAATTCGAGTCAGAATTGGAAGTCGAAATTCATGAATGAACGAAGCTTTAAAAATGGAGTCTCGTGATGCGATTGAGACAAAGTCTTGCCATGATAATATCATGTATGGCCACTCGAAAACTCAAAAAGTCGAGCCATTATAGGAAGAAAAGAAGTTAAAACAAACAGTGTTTAGGGAAATAAAAGGTTGAAAGAGAGACCTGAAATAAAAGGGTGTATGGCTCAAAAATAATAAAATTTATTGTATTCCAATTCCATCAAGCAAGTCTCCGACTGAAGACTGAAGCAGAGCACCAGCACCGGTTTTTATTGCTTGCTGTTTCGTATGGCCTACACAAGAAGATCTCTTCAAGTTTCTGAAGCAACCCTTCACTTGACATAATTCAAGAAGCAGAGTAAAAGAAAGAAAAATCCCAAGTCAACTCTCAAACCCTTTTTGGATGTGAATGAGAAAATGACTTATCATCGTCAGCTTTCATTATTTCTCCAGTCAGAACGGATATGGTAAAGGATTGAGAGTAGAAACTCAATTCTAAAATAAACTCTGGGGTAATCAGGAACTGCATTCATGTAATAAAAGCAAGACATGCGTAAATAAATTTACGTATTCAAATGCTCGTATTTTTATATATACACGTTAACGGAAGTAATTAATGGGATTCAAAGTTTATCAGGCTCGGAACTCTGGAATGTGAAATATACATTTCGACTTTTATACATTTATTGCATCTGTGCAATCAGTACAAAAAACTTTTTTCAGTCATGAATTTAGTACTAATGGCGAACCTTGAGAGATGACTTTATCCTGAATGCTTTAGTAGTAGCAGTTAATGATTTTCTGGAGAGAGTGTGAACTTTATGCTAAAAATGTGTTTTTTACTTGTAAAAACAATGAGAAACCCTGCTGTTGTAAAAGCTCATAAAACTACGAAAAAAATGTCATTTAATGGGATTCAAAGTTTATCAGGCTCGGAACTCTGGAATGTGAAATATACATTTCGACTTTTATACATTTATTGCATCTGGTGCAATCAGTACAAAAACTTTTTTCAGTCATGAATTTAGTACTAATGGCGAACCTTGAGAGATGACTTTATCCTGAATACTAGCAGTAGCAGAATACTAATACTAGCCTTTAGTGGTAGCAGTTAATGATTTTCTGAAGAGAGTGTGAACTTTATGCTAAAAATGTGTTTTTTACTTGTAAAAACAATGAGAAACCCTGCTGTTGTAAAAGCTCATAAAACTACGAAAAAAATGTCAATGCCAAGTGGCAAGAGGTTACTCAATCCATGTCAATGGCTACATGAAATTCGTTCCAGGGAGTTCCTATAAAAACTTGAGTTCATTTGACTTCTTCAGCTCCTGAAAAAGATGAGGGTGGTTTCATGTTGTTCTTGTGAAACTCACCATCAGCTACTGGAAGTACGGCAATAACAATAACTCACCCAAAGGGAAGGGAAAGGTCACACCCAGCTTGCTTTTTTTCTCTGGAGTTGAGAGAGTGTGAAAATTACTGAGTTTTCCTCTCTTTTGTTTTAAAGCGAATAGATTTCCATTTCAGTTGAAAGAGTCGAAAAGTGACTCACTCGACCCGAAATAAGTAATTAGAAATGAGCTGTCACATTTTAGTGATGAAGACTTTTCTCGATCCCATCTCTGCCTCAATGCCCTTTTTCAGGTGAAGCCTCAAGCTCATGTTGTAACCGGAGAAAAAATGGTGGGAACGGAAGACAAAAAATGCTGAAAGGTACCTTTTTCTTGGTGAGGTGAAGGTATGTGATTTGCAGACCGGTCCGAGGAGCATACCCCTGCCCGTCCAATTGTGTCTCTGCGTCCATTCATAATCCCTAAAGTGTCATAGTCATGGTTCAAGCAGAGAGAGGGATGTGCTCATCTTCTTCCTCTCCTTTTTATATGAGCTTGTAAAAGTTGAGCTAGAATGAAAAAAATGTGTATGCGTCCGGTCTTCTACGAGTTTTTTTTGGCGGTGTGCCTTTTAGCTCATCCGATCCCTATCCAATACTTTGGTTTACACGAGCACGGCCATCGCTCGGGAGGAGGGCCGTGACTCAGCGAGATGACTTGTGAATAAAAGTTGAGAGAGAGGGACACAAACAACTTGTTGGAATCTTGTTCAACTCCTCCGATTTTCCGATGTGAGAGAAAAACAAAACAAGGATTCGAAATTGATTCTGTTTTGGAGTTTTTCAGAGTCCGACTGTCTTGCAAGGCACAGCGTGAGGGCAAGCTGAGAACTGAAAAGGTCATCTGCATAAAAATATTCTCTGCAAATTCATGCCGTAGGAATTCCACTTAAAAAGTTTCTGAACGTGATGAGATACATAATTGGTGAAACGATGCATAATTAATGCGCATAGTATTTTCCTTTTATTATCGTTGCAAGCAAACTTATACAAAAACATTACTAGCTAAAGGCTAATTACTCGCACATAAAACTGATGAGAAAGTGTGTATCGCCTGTCACAAGAAGCCTTCAAGTCATTAAAACTAGGAACATTTCCATTTTGGAAATCTAGCTGTGAAACAGTATAACTTTTTTTGATTTTTATGCCCTAATAAAATGGCAGTATCGTAAGCAGTTCATGGAAGACATTAAACATGCGCCTTTCCTTCTGAGGACCACACGAAACTGTAACGGGTGACGACTGACAAGGTCCAGAGAGAAAATGACTTGAGATTTGAGAAAAATAAAAGCTAAAGTTTTACTACATACTGCTTAAATGCTTTACAACCCCATCCATAACACTGGCTACTGGCTTCTGCTATGAAATTAAGTCCGAACAAAAAGTAGGGAAAAAACTAAATATATTTATGCAACTTGTTTTGCCACTGGAAATGAAGACTTAATGTGTTATGAGTAATGGGGAAAATTAATGTCGTGTAGAATTAGCGTCTTTTGACAAATTAGCCTGGAATTTTTAATATCATTATCATTTTAAGAGCTAATGTAAGCACATTTTAAAATTTTTTGTTCTAATGCCTACTGGAATCGAGAAACGTCCCAGCGGAATTTTGATAAAGTCGTAAAAACATGATTTGGCCAGATGTACGTAGATTCATGTCGCCATAAATGTGGACTGAAGAAGAGCAGAAGCTCGTGTAATAATATTTTTGTACTCGGGACCACCTTTACTCTACATTCAAAATCTTCTCTTCGATTTTTTTAAAATATCGTTTCCCAATTGCTTCTGTAGGAGAAGCCAGGTTTAGAACGATTTTTCTCAGTTTTTGATGATTCGATCAACTTTTCCAGCAATAAATACGAATCCACCCTTGTTGAACAAGCTCGGAGAGGAGATAAGGCGTGTTAAGGGACTCGATAAAATATGTTTTGTTTACAATTGCATGAGATCTGGAAGAAGCAAAAAGTGCATCGTATAGATAGGTACTGACTTTCAACGAAAATGATATGGGAATGATGATACACACATTTTTAGGGGAAATTGAGATAATTCTGATATTTTTATCACTTGCACTTGCAAAGTAAACAGTGTGAGTGTAAAAATGATCTCGTAGCTCATCACAAGATTTGTGGTTGTGTGGTATTTATATGATATACAAGCACATGATAAGAAAAAGGGTGACTGGAGAAGAAGGTGGAATAGCTTTTGTTTTTCTTTGACTTCTCTTGGAGCACGGAGAAAATTGAGAATGAGGATAAAATCTCTGCGTTTTTGCCTGGGTTGGACTCGATGACTTTAGTTTTATGACGAGAGTAATAGCAATAAAAATCTTTTTTACGTAAATAAATATCTTAAGTAAGCTAAAATGGAGATTTTTGTAGGTTACTTCATTTAGAGTTTTCACAATAACGTTTAGTTTTGAAAAGATGTGCGTTTGCGTTGATGACCTTTCGAAAAATGATTGGTGTGGTTATGATGATGATAGCACACGCTAGAAACAGGAAGCAGGTGTAGGAATAAAATTTACATGAGTCAATTTATTTTCTTTCTTTTAGTTGCTTATGTTTGGGGAAATGAGGAAATAAGAAAAACAATATTAGGTACATAATTTGGTTATTAATTTTTGCCTTGCAGACAAACAGCCTCAGGAGAAGAATACCACCTCTGCAAACTCTGCCGTCGTCTTCAAGTAAGGATTAAACCTACTTCTTTTAAAAAAATGGACAACGACTCCGTCAAATCTCTAAACTAACTTTAAAATTCCTCGTAATTTCAGATCATCCAAATCACCAGACTCTGTTGACGCGAGTCATGGCACCCCCTCACCAAACCCACCCACACCTCCCACAACCCCCAAAACGGAGACAAAGGGAACCAACAAGCGTATGAAGCTGTCACATGGTGCGAGGGACTCGATCCCATCTTCTGTAAGCAAGGCCATCCCCTCCGTCGCCTCAGTCTCGACCATCTCTTCAAACCACCTGAGCCACCCTGCAGCGATCGACTCGAGCGCAATCCAAAGCACGGACACTTGGGAGCACTTTTCCAACCTCAGACACAGCCATGGTCACCCACACAGCCACCTCACACCCCATTTGAGCCACCACCACCCGCACGCACACCACGCCCACCATCCCCTCAGCCACGGCAACTTCACCTCCGGCAGCCTGTCCACCTCCTCCACCCTTCTCTACTCGTCACCCCCAGCGTCCTCCTCCAGCTCCGGCGGCTCCGTGTCATTGACGCCCCTTCAGACCTCGCCTTTGTCAAACTCCTCCTCGACGGGTGGGAGTGGCGGTGGCGGGGGTATACAAAGTGGGAACAATCATGGCGTTACCAGCTCTACCGCCTCTGGAAGCTCTGGAGTGCACATGTCGGCCAGTAGTATTCACAGCAGCAACTCCGTTGAGCAGTCGTCTCCACCAATCGTCTCCGTGGGGCTGAGCAGTGGCGGTGGGAATACGCTGAGCACAAGTTCAAGCAACCTGGGATCGGGCCATGTCACTTCAGGTCTACTGGCCAATATGAAACTTGATGGGAGTATGAGCAGTCCCGGCTCCTCGGCGGCCGAGTCGCTGTTTCCCCCGGGATATGCAGCTGCTGCTGCGGCGGCCGCTGCGGCAGCTCATCATTCCACCGCGAGTCATCACCATCACACTGGTCATGGGATTAATGTGTTCCCCGGAGAGTTCTCGAACGCCGTTGTGCCTAACGCTGCTGGAGGGGTGACCTACTTGCATGACCCACATGTTCATAGTGCACACTACCAGCAGTATTTCCAGCCGGGAGGGTTTGTCGAAAACTGGAGTGGATTTCATAGCAGCTACTAAACGGGAATGGAGTGAGATGATGAGATGAAGAGATTGTGTAAAATTAAAGAGTATTTTTAATCTTAAATATAGTTTAGTTATGAAGTGCACAAAGTGTGCTACTGAAGAATAAAATAATGTTCGTGGAATTCGGTTCTCCGCTCTAACTTGAATATAAATATGCAAATATCCCGCTACTGCCGAAAGGAAATACTTTGAGGTGACCAGAGAAGACTTTTTTAACCTATGGTTGGTGGAGGCAAGAAGAAAATTGATTGATAAACACAATTTTAGATACGTACATTGATTAGTTTAAACAATATTAGGTATTAGGTTTTTTCATTTATTAACAAAATCGTAAAATTAACTTATTTTATTGCATTTAAATAATTCCTGCCTTGGTCTAAAAATAGGGGAAAGTATTACTGTAATTTAGTAATTTTACATGTGAAATCCCGTGGCAGGAATAAGAAAATTGTTTTCGTATTCTCCATTGTAATGATGATGGATCCTATCCTATTCAATTAATTGTCACGGAGGAAGTTATATACATATGATATATTTTAGAATAAATTTCGCATTTTATCTGCAAAAATCACACTTGTGTTCGTTTTTAAATATCTGTTGTAGGATAATTTATTCACGTCGCAGCAATAGTTGCAATAGACATGGCTTTCCTTTTATCACAAAACGTCTCGTGGAGCCACGCTCACAGGAACACTTTTTAACAAAGATGAGATAAGATCTCAAGATTTTGAGAGTCTACTGAAATCAGCTAGAAGAATCAAAGCCATACATTACCATGAGAGCGACTAATGACAATACATTAAGTTTATTAATTTGAAATCCGCCACTGATCAGGGACGAAGCGTACCTTTTTACCAAATCGAAAAAATAAGTGCTATCAAAAACATTCTGTTATTCAGATATCTATGCCTTGTGACATTCATTTATGGTGATGCAAATTGCAATACAAAGTCTTGCAACTTGATGCCATGATTACAAACTAATACATATATATGAAGGAAAACTAGAAAATGGAATATTTTTGAAAGCACTTATTTGCTGATTTTATCTTTAAAAAATCTCATCGTCTCTGATCAGTCCCGGTTTTCAAAGACTTTCGCTTTATACACTCATGCACAATTTATGCCTCGGCAATATTATCTGAATTTGTTTTCTATCGACACTCCAATTATTTTATTTAAAAGTTGGGGGTTATAAATTTGATGAGATAAAGCCAATTTTGTCCTTGACACAAAATAGGCATTTACATTTTAGGATGCTGCATTAGATTGCTTCTTTCCATAGAATTGGTACGATTGAAGCACCAGGAAAACGTCCGACAAGAGGGATATCACAAACTAAAAATCCAAAATCATGATTAAATAATTGCAACAGATTTTTCGCCTCTTGGTTAGTGAATTCCCATCATTTTACATATTCAAATTACAGTTGCACTCAATCCGTACGTGACTGTGAAGACATCTGAAACCTTCAGGCCAAACATCCCTGCTCCGTTCGAATGACAGATTGTTTGTCGTTGAAGCCAATTCGAGCTTTTACATCGGTCTCCCTTCGTTCTGTCGTACTGTGTCAGGAGCTTTTCGAAACTTTGAATCTGTGAATAATTAATATTGAGGCCATAACTGCTGAAAACAAATATCTCCATTGATTTGGATCTACCCAATACAGTGCACAGTGCGTCTAAACAAGGTGAACCTTTGTTGAGGCTTTTGCAGAATTGAGTACTGTCCAAAGTTGGTACGTCACTCCGACCCCAAAAATGTATGAGAAAACGTCGGTAGATTTTTGAAAAAATGACACCAAGGTCCACAATGTGAGACAGAAAACGCCAAACATCATCGAAAAGGTTTGAACTGCAAACACTTGGTTCAAAATTGTGAACACCCTTTCGACTTGGATGAAAATCGAAATAAGCTTGATTGAAAAATTGATCATTATTGACATTGTGGTATTCGTCATTTCAATCAGCACGGCATCAGGCCGACTTACATCTTTCCGAGGAATTTCACAGTATCTCAGCGACGCCTCAATTTGCTCCACCACATGTGTCGCAGCCTTCTTTAACGTATCCGACGCAAAGTACACTCCGATAACATTCAAAAACACAATGAGCGTAGTGTCCAGCTCTGCCAATACCATTGCCAAATTCAAAACTTTCATCCAAGCACTCTTGTGTGGCTCAACTTGCCCCAGTCTAAAAACGAGTGCAATTGCATTCCACGCATTTTCAAAGAATAAGTCTGTGCTGAAGTACATGAATACAACAAGTCCGAAGCTGAGTGGAAGGAGAACGAAAACGTGGGCAAAAAATTTTAGGGTGACCCTAATGTCACCTCTGCCAGAACGATTTGAGTTTTGTGATGCAACCCATTGGAAGAACTCCAGGTGACGTTTGCGAGTTGACGGCTTTAAGACATGGAGAAGGTAAATCACGCCGATGATGGACGTTGAGAGCCCAGCTGCCAGGCCCGTGAGTTTCATGGGTCCTGGCACAAAGATTTGCGAGGTGAAAACCCCACTCAAAGTGTAAATCATGCCTTGAATTATTATCGCAAAGAGACGGATTCCAATAATGACCTGTGGATCGGTATTTGGGTAGATATGCGGTACATTTCGTTTGGATTAAATTTTAGTTAGTCACATTTAAAATATGTACGATACCTCTCTCAGGTGGCTTGTTGAGACGTTGTAGTTTCCAGCGCGCACATCCCACGAAACCCAGTGTGGGTGAAGCCATAAAATGTAACCGAGGTTCACATAATTTTTCAAAAGAATGTCTGAATGCTTTGGGAAAGGACTGATTATACCATTTACCGGACTTTTCTTCGCGTTTGTCATTTTTCAGCTCCTAATGAATGTCACTAAAAATTCTTGAGAGGCTAACAGAATCCCAGTAGAGGAACCTTTAAGTAGATCATTGTAGTTGAATCCCCATCACCTAGCTAATTAAATTAAGTAAGTGTGCTGCGAAATCACTTTTCTCTAGACATAGGGGCAATTTGAGACTCAATGATTTTGAGCAAACGAAGCAATTGTAAAAGTTTTTTTTATTGAATACATATAACTTGAGCAATTTACAAAAGAATAATTAATAGAGCGTAGAAACTTTCTTAAAAGCTAGCGGATAAAAAGCATGCCGTCGCACATTGCACATACCTAGTAGGTAGTTAGGAGAAGCCAATTAAATCTAAAAATTACTTTGCACGTGTCATAGACAACACGTTAGCGGACAAATATTGACGCTCCCCATTGTCAAGCTTTATTTGGAAATGTGTAGCAAATCCATTTACTTAATTCGTACCATCAAATTGAAAATATGCGAGTTACGAATACTTTTGCTTTAGACAGTCGGGGAAACAGGAGACGGAGATGATGACGCCACTTGGATATTGTAAAATATGTATGACTGCAGTACCATGAACACGTTCGACAGCAAATTCGTTACAAACTGCAAAAAAACATCAATTTCTCTGCCCATTTAAATAATTATTCCAAAATATCTACACATAGCAATCGCCCTTACACTTGCTGAAAAGCCGTAAGTAACGGTGAACACGTCAGATGTCCCGAGGCACAATGCCTCTGATCCAATGAGTTGGGTCGCTATTAATCGGCGAAGCGTATTTTCACCGTTTGACCTCGTTTCAGAGCTTCTCAAATTTAAAATCTTATTAAATTGGCGTGCCTATTGAAATTCGATAACCATCATTGGTTTTTGACAGGCTTTGAATCTTGTGCTTTAAAAATGAGTCAGAAAATGGTACCCGCGCGGCGGCACGGCCTGAGTTGAGCATTAAGAAGAACTGATAGACAAGTCCAATCCCTAAGTTGACCGACATCAACTCCATATTATACTGAAAGAACATGACCATTGTCCACAAAGTCAGCGCAAACATACCAGTCATCATGGAGAAAGTAAGAAGGGAGAAAACGTGTTTTACAAGACGAATCGCCTTAGAAACTTGGAAAAACAGATCAGTCGCCTAGATACCAAAAATACTAATAAATTTAACTGCATTGTCTTAACTGGCAACTGGCATTATTGCCATGGTAAATATTCAAAGCACCTTCGTTTCTGACCCAGTACACAAATCGCTGGAGAATGTCCTCAAAGAGTGAGACAAAATCTTGATCAAAGTCTCCGATGCAAAGAACACTCCAGCAATGTTGACTAGGAGAATAAGGATGGCGTCCATCTCAGACGCCACTACCGCAGCTCCTACAATTGTCCCCGGCACACTCATCTCTTCAAGTCTTTCAAGCTTTTTCAGTCCAACCATCCCTCGCACCGTTTGCCACGTGCTGAAGACATAAGCGTGTAGTTCACCGCCGAGGTACATTTGAAGCATGAAGCCAGACGTGACCACAATCAGCAGAAATGAGTGGACGTGAAGTTTTACATTCGCAGACTTGATATAAAACCTTTCACCCACTGAAGACGTCGGAGAGGAATGTCTTTGCAAGAGCTGAAGGAGTCGAAGAAATCGCCGTCGTGTGCTTGGAAGAGCCATGTAAAGGAGATAGACGACGCCAATCATGGGACTGACAAAGCCGACGGTAAAGGCTACCAGCTTCATCGGTCCTGGGACGGTGATGTATATTGCGTAATAGTTTGTCAGTGCGTAGATTACTGTCTGCGCCAGCACAGCAGCTAACCGGAAATAAATTACCACCTGCAAAAAATAACTTCATAAACTTGGTCTTTTCCCTTCATTTAATATGAGAAGGTCTAAAGCGTTAGTTTATTTCCTTTTATGCAACAAAAGGCTTTAAAATTAAAGTTGAATTGATATTTTATATTTGATTTAGATCATCAGAAAAGTTAAATCTAAACGTTATTGTAACAAACTAGTAAAAATGAAATGACCTGACGAGGTCGACTGGTGACCAATTTGTAGTTTCCACCGCTCTTGGTCACCCAGTCAGGGTGGAGCCAAAGGAGGTAGCCAAGATTCAGGAATGCCTGGAGAAAGTACTCAGAGTGTTCCGGGAAAG
>JAHZMY010003100.1:0-10359 GCA_027743915.1 Seira sanloemensis | reverse complement strand
GTTTTAAAAGGATGTCATTTTGAGCAAAACTTATTTATATCTTTTTAGTGCATTTTAAATAAAAGCCTGCTTAAAAACTTTTTTTCTTTTATTTTATTACTCGCTTTTTAGTCGAGCAGAAGGATTATGTAACACTAATTTAGACCTTCCAGATCATGTGTAAATTTAAACCAAATGTGTAAATTTTTATACAATGAAGTACTCGTAAAGCTGTCATTTACAACGTAAATGCGAAAGAAACGGTTATGTTTCTCTCTAATATATAGGGTATTTCAAAGATTTCACTCTATCATTTTGTATCTACGTGTTTTACAGCCACGTTTTGCATAACGTGATTCAAATTTTTGCTGTTATTATAATGTCACTATATATATTTTCCTATTACAAAGCATGAAATGAATTTTCGAAAATTTTAAAACCGTGGTGTACACCCAAGAAGTAAATTTTAAATACGAAAAATAGTTGTAAAGCTTAGTTTCCACATCGATTTTAGGTGCACTAAAATGGTAGAGCGAAATCTTTGAAACACTCTGTAAGGAATTTCAAATACACAAACGGCTAAATTTTTTACACATAATACATCTATTACAACCCATTTCCGCGCATTCCAAGCACACGGAGGCATAGCAAATGCCTCCGACTTAGCCTGCTAGACGTAGCGTAACTTCTGTAGTACCTGGGTAGATATTTATGAAACTACGTAGCAACCAAGCCCACGTCCGACATCGGCCTAAGCTACGTCATGAACATTGTATTTCAACTAACAACTTATCCCAGACGCGACTTACGCTGATGCTGGACGTAGCATCGCTTCTGTAGCACCTGGGTAGATATATATAAAACTACATAGCAACCAAGCCCACGTCCGACATCGGCCTGAGCTACGTCATTAACAATGTATTTCAACTAACAACTTATCCCAGACGCGACTCACGCTGATACTGGACGTAGCATAGCTTCTGTAGCACCTGGGTAGATATATATAAAACTACGTAGCAACCAAGCCCACGTATGACATCGGCCTGACCTACGTCACGAACAATGTATTTTAACTACCAACTTATCCCAGACGCGACTCACGCTGATGCTGGACGTAGCATAGCTTCCGTAGTGCATGAATAGAAATTTATGACGGAAAAAACGATTTTAGAAAAAATGAAGAGCAAATTTGTTAAACGTTTATTATGAATGTACATAATATGACGTGAGCAACGCTGGTTTTTAGAAAAGCTTGCGTTCTTGTACCCGGACCAAAAAATGACCATGGCAAACAAACAAACTGACAAACAGGTTAAGGTAAATAAAAGCCTGTAAAAAGGAACTTGAAAATGGTGAATCGGTTTTATTCGCGCGCACCACCAAAAAAACGCATACCACAATAATAATATTTTCTTCAACTGTTCTACTTGAGCGAGGGATAGGAGAAGAAGAGGATGGACCCTGGTTTGAAACAAAGTTTCAACGACGCAACATGCCTCCATCAACACAGCATTTGTATATATGAAAAAAGGTCCAACTTATAGAGACTTAGCATTAGCCAATATTAAGAAGGGAAATAAGGTGATTAACTCTGAATAAAGAGGTGCCCCATGTAAGAAAGAAGCCATCACATGTGAACATGATGTAATTAAAGATGAATTAATAACTAGCCTGTAGTACGGGAGAACCGCCCTGCGAAAGCAATTAGAGGAGTAAGAGCTCCATAAAAATGGAATCGTAATGATAATTTCAGGCATGATTTATGCAAGACCAATCTTCCTCTCATTTCCCCATTACCCCTTAAATCAAAGTGCACTTGGGGAATTGATTACGAGTCCAACATTCCGAGAATACTTTTTTGAGAGGAAAAAATTCACAGTGAGAGTCGTACAGGGAGACAAGATACGTCATGCCCAAAAAGCCTCACACTGCGCAGTACAAACTCATCGACTCTCAAGATTTCAGGGCTTTTCCTTCGTCTTCTTCTTCTCAAGAAGAAGTTGAGACCAGTTGAAATGTGAAGGGAAATGAGCCCGATGACGAGTCTCTCAAAGGAGAGCTGTGGTATGTAATAAGTACGCAGTAAATACAAATACAAGTGCATCATCATTCACAAAAAAGTGCAATCTATATGTGTGTGTATGTGCCTACCTGAGGTTAAGTGCCAAGTGAAGACGTGATGCCACCATGAAATCCGAAAGGAAAATATGTACATAGCTCCATGCATCCTCAATGGAATACATTTTTATTAGGGCTCATATCATGCAGAGAGCAAAAGCACACACACACAACTTCGTCTTCCTCTCTTTCTGTTGACTTTTGCTGACCGCAAGAGATCATGATACTGGGGAAACATTTAGGAGGAAAAAAGCCATAATATTGAATACATTCAAAGGGAAGAGCTATGGGATGCTGCGGGAGCCAAAAGATGAAGAAGTGGATTTCACCAGGGACTGTTTTTGGGTGTATCATTTATAAAGCTCTACAGCACACATATGGCGCTCTCTCCTTTAAAAAAAGATCCAAAAATACCTATACGTACATATGTACATGTGCTCATAATACTGACTCGAAAAACGCAACTTTTTTCCACCCTGGCACTATAATATTGTACTCACTTGGCTCATGGCTCACGCTGAATCAATATCAGCAGTGGTAAAATAAATATTTCCCATATGAACTCACCACAGTCAATGTAAAATGCCGTACTTCCTTTTTCGGTACGAAAGTCGCCGGCCGCGGCAAACCTTCAATGATAACATTATGAGTAAAGAAACTAAATGCGAGATATAAAGTTTCATTTATATGAACTCGTATAGTTACATGCACCCATCACCCATCCCAAATGTTGGAATGCGCTTGAGAAATTATATAATATATCTGTTTGGGAGTATTTAAATGAAGATATTCAGATTTCCGTCTGTCAGACTTTTTCTGACAAAATTAATTTGATTAGTCGGACAAAGTGACTAGTTGTGAACAGGAAGATTGATATGGGCTGAGTCAAGGAGCGGATAATGCTTTATATTAATATGAGCGACACAAAGAGAAAAAAAGTGGCTTACGTAGATACGATGTACATCAAAGGATTCAATCACACAAACACTTTTAAAATATTTTTTATTCCTTATCCTGCTGTCTGTAAGAATCAGTTGTATCATCAGAGCCACAACCACCTTCGTACATTTTTCTCTTTTAGCTATGGTGATTTGAAGCTGACATCAGGAATTAACAACTCATTCCATGGATAAACAAACGCTTTTTCTCTGTGTGTGTGGATACACTCCATTCACACATGTCAACAATGATTAAAGAGTCACCCAAAGTTCACAAGACAGGTTAACAATGTGAGCTAAGATAAGGCCGGATATTATCGGGAAAGGAGTTTCGAGAACACAAAAAAGCCAAGAGGATGAGGAATCTTCCAATAATTTTTTTTCGTAATAAGCAAATGTGTATTTCTCCATGTTTGGGTGATTAACACGTAGAATCTCCGATTAGAAAAATAAAAAAATCTTCTTCTTCTTCTTGTGTTATCTAATGAAACTCTCTTATCAGAATTAAAAGAGAACGTAGGCTTCTCTCGAACCACATCCACCTCATTTAAGTATAGATACATAGTTTCACAACTTTGTTTAGGGAAATAACATGGGATCAAGATGGTGATAATGAGGAAACCCACTGGAAGAAGACGATGAAGAAACTGTTTTTTTTATTACAAGGGTGACGTACGTTGAAGGAGAGAAGACGCTGATTACTCTTTTCCAGCCGAGCTGCGTAAATACATCTCCATACACATGAAATCGCCTTGCGTTGTCACATTATTATCGTGATTTGTGTCACTCACTCCATCAACTGGAGAGAAAAAGAGGAGGATAAAGAAAATAAGTCTATTTCATCTTCGAGGCAACCGTTACGCCTTGTAAATATATATGATAATGATGATGCAATCCAATGTTAGACGGAGAATACACATGTTTTATAATCTCGAAAGAGACTTTTTATAGAGGAAAAACCGTTTTTCTCCTCACCAAGTCATAAATAAAAAATGCACATGTTTAGCTAAAAAAACCTCCACCGCACCGAGAGAGAGAGACCCTTCGTATTTTTCTGGAGAAAATAAAGTTGCTGACGAGTCGAAAACAGTTTTTTTTCTCTCGAGATGTTCATCACGATAAAAAAGGATAAATAAAGTGATGGAGCGGTGGTGGGGACGATGATTATGATTGATGATGATGATGACAACAACAACAACAATCACTGGAAGGGATTCATGATAATAATAATGACGCGTTAATCTTATGCAAAGCCATTTTTACAGCTAGTATTTATACATTTTTTTAAAAGATACGACCGACCTTTAAAAACATGGATACCTACTCAGAAAAAGGCTTTACTGTTCCGTGTCATCTGAGTGCTCAAAGCATGTTCTTGAAGGAAAGGGACCCCTATTCACCCATTACCACGAGGAAGTCAAACATTGTAGAAACTTTTAGTTTATGAAAATAAATCCTGTTTATACATATTTTCGTGTTTGAATAAATTGCATTTAATTTCTAAACAGACTTCTTCTTTTATTACTTTTGCTACAGAGGCAGTCCAAGAATTTGATTGCGCCATTTCCATCCTTTTCCTCATTTCTCCCTGAAGACTGCATATGTGAAAGGGAGCGCAATACGCGCAGCTGATAAGAAAAGTCAACAGTTTCAAAGTCTCAAGCTGTGAGCGTCTATTACCTCATGGGCAAAATGAATTAAGCCATATACATATATTCCTCCTCACACAGGCCCATTGTGTCTCCCATTTACCATACCTATTGTAATGCAGATGCAATCGATCAACAAAAAGATTAACCTTCGACCGTCATCATTTGACGCATATTCTTTTTTCTCCACTGTAATCAAAAGTCACCGGAGAGTAGTATATGTATATATATAAATACATAAGTACCAGGGGAGCAAACATACGCTTCTTTGTGTCCCTCGAGAGAGTTGGAGCAAGAGAGGAAAAATAAAACTCCCGAAAATCACAATAATCAAATGCTCTCTGCGTTTTTCAATAAACTTCCATAATCAACAAGGAGCCTGAATGCACCGTTGCACACTCGCAGCATCATCATATATCTCCACAGAGAATTTCGGAGGAATGATGCGAGTCTCGTGGTGAGGTGGTACAAAAGAGAGTGTTAAATAAAAAAAAGATGACAATCTCAACTCATGTCCATTCTCACTCTCTCTCTCTCTCCGAGGAGAGAAGAAAAAAAACGTAGTTTGGTAACGAGCAGAAGCAATATAGCAATCGCCACTCCTGCTGTTAATATGGCCTCCATTTATTTCCAGCGAGAATGTGATTACTCATTACTGCCGCTGCATCTATCTTCACTTATCTACATAATTCAGCTATTCCTATTTTTAATATGACGAGACAATCCCAATTGTCAAAGAGAGAACGCGAATCGACAATCGATGACAATTTTTCTCCCCGAACAAAAGGATCATAATGGAAACAATGGGGTGTTCATTGCACAAGTACACAGGCAAACATTCCCTCGTGTCACATAAATTACTACGAGGCAATTCCAAAAATATATCTTGTTTTTCATAATTTAATCATAATAAAATGCTCCGTGTCATGTTTTCAGATGAACTTTACATAATACTATGAAGTTTCGACTCTGAATAAGTAAATATGTACATGAGCTTATTGCTACTGTTACCCAGCTAGTATCAGGCTGTGCCTTGAATATTAAGACGGCCTAAGAATTATTTAAGACTGTTGCAGAAGAGTATATCATTTCAACGGAAGGAAACTAGTCCACCTTCTGCTTGTAACTTGAACACAGGAAAATCATTTGTTTTAAAGTGGCACACAATGTAAACTGTTAGTGGCTGGTGTAAAAATACAAGAAAGTGTGAGTGGAATCGCACACCAACCATACACTTGACCACATTTATTAATAATCCCAATTTTTTTCCTTCCCGAGACATTGCTAATGTGAATTGTACAACACAATGCACTAACCACCTCCACGACCCATGTTTTTTTTGTGTGTGCATTGTCAAGAGAGAGAGACAAAATAAAGCAATTTATTTTTGTCCATCAAGGAATAAAAACGAGCGACTACCCCTCCTGTGAAATCCTGTTAGCTTGCGCGCATGTATGTAGATATCTTTGAACTCTGTGTCTTCTTTATCTGTGAGAGGACAATGTGTTACCTCAACACGACTTTTTGGCTTGAGAAGAAGCGTCCCAATTCTTCTTAATCCAGGATATTTATCAGTATGATAATAAGCTTGTTCTTGAATATAAAAAATGGAGAAAAATATTACACATCATTATTCAACAACTGTCAACATAATTGGCCACTCACACACGAAAAGCACACACATATCTTTATCAACTCTTGTTCTCTTCGCACTTTCCCTCGAAAAGCTTTATCTCCGTCCAGGATTAAAGAAAGTGACACGTCCTGTGTGCTCACATCACTCTTTTTCTCTCTCTCTCTCTTCTACAAATCAATTTGCATACAAAAGTCTTGGCTCAGATGGCGAAAATTACTTTTTGAGCTTGAGTTTGAGCCCATGTTTGTCTGTGAGAAGGACAAATGGAGGAGGAACTGGCGATTGTGATTGCAAATGCAAGGGCCTCACATCCATGAAAGTCATCGTCAAGTGTCATCGAGGCTCCCTTTTTCAATCATTAGTCACTGACTCAACTATTCAAAGATAATCAAGACGAGAACTACATGAAAGTCGAGTTGTACATGACTTTTTTTATATTTTCATTTCCCCTTTTATCTCTTGGGTGAGATGTTTCCACTGGACCTTGTTACCACTAATGGAAAGGAAATGTTTTCATTTTTCTCTCTCTCTAAAAACAGATGAAATACGTAGAGAGAGCATACAGCGCTCATGTGCATTTTTTCCCGAGCTGTCTTCTTGAAACAAGGGAAAAATCATCCAAGTCATTCTCAATACAACAAGTAGTTTTATTGCCCATCGTTTTTCTCTCCTCATTTTCTTTCACAGCTTCTGTGTGCGTACGAAAGAGCAGCAGAGCTCATTGACTATGCAAGTTTGGTGAGAAAATTGTGAATTGAAAGTTGGTGCAGCGTGATCATGATATTAGCATTCCGTATATAACACGATCAATGAATTCGTGCCCTGCCTATTTACCTCCTACTTGTTTACTGGTGTCGTCGACATGAGCCTTGTTTATAACTGCGGAAAAAAATCTCTTCAGCTCATAAAGACATTTGCCAGGAAAACAAGTTTATCCTTCTCTCTCCCGAGAGGTAAAGGGCAGAGGTAAACAAGTTACTCAGAAATTAGCTTAAACTGCAATTTTAGTTTGAATTAAAAGTTTAAGTCACAAATCAAAACGAATTTGCAATAACTTTTTAATCCATTCAGAATATGAGATTTGAAATCACACGTGAACTCTCTGAATGAGGCATCAGAGAAACAAAGGGAGAGAAAGAGCATTTTTCATTCAATTAACTAAACTGGGGAGGAAGAGAAAAAAATGTATATAAGCAGATGGTTAAACGTGTAAGATGAGTCTGGCCGACTGCAAGATGCAAATCAAAAAACAAAGTTTTTTTTACACAACTCCCAAAAGGTCTAAAAGGTTACTTGGTTGTACACTCAATTTATCTGACAGAGGTTCGCACATCAAAATCAATCTAGTAATTAGCTCCTCTAATAAGTCTTTCTGTGGCGCTTCAAACCTGATCTTATTTCAATCTTGGAATTATATTAATATGAAAAAAAAATATTCATGCATTTTGATGTGGTTGCCCGGAGGGAGTCCAGCTTTTTTATTCTACTATCATTTTGAGAGTTCATAATCCATATGATGGTAATCGAGGGAAATAAAATCAGATCACAACTTATCACATGTGGACCTTTCCTTGTGTACTTCAATTTTAGCGCCTACTTGACTACTGTTTGCGATTAGGTCAATAATGAATATATGTATGTGAATTTAGGTTGCTCCGGGCGAACACAATACCTATTAAAATTTTCCTTTCTGATGAAAAAAAAAATCTTGAAACTTTTTGAGCTTTTATTACTTCCCTGCAAAAAAACGACCTTTTCTCTTGTGTGGCATGACAGGGCCAGCATTAATACATATAGTTTATGAGCGTTCACACAACCTGATTAAAATTCATCGAGGGAAATAAAAATGCCCTTTTTTCGAGTTACTCACTTTAATTACTTTTTCAAAAGTTTGTAATACCATTTCTTCTTTCAGCTGAAAAAATTCTTTCTGGAGAATCACTGGAGGCTATGGCAAGTCAACTCCTTCAGCCTCAATACGTTCCGCTGACAAATCGTAGCCCGAGTTTGAGCATTTTTATATTGTATTCTAGGTACTTGTGATACACTTTTCATCCAGCAAATCATAAATTCAAATAGTAATTCTTACGACATAAATTATTCACGTTTTCATGGGTGCGATTAAAAAAAGCAAACAAATTAAAGCGTAAATTGCTACTCTTTATTGCCCCCAAGAAAGTAGGAAAGACTCCATTTGTGTAAAAGCAAAATTAATAAGTTGTTTTGCAAAATGTTCTTTAGCTATTCTACAAGGTAGCCCTTTGCATACGTTATAAGACTGGGGCAAAGGATGAAAAGTGTTAAAACGTGCTTTTTTTTCTCGACTAATCATAAAAAAGGTTTCATTGTTGGGTACTCTCCCCTTCGTCTTCATCCACACGTAGAGTCTGTATGGGATTATGTATATTATATTGTATTATTGCGTTGCCTACGCAATTGTTTACAGTTCCCATTTTTAATTTTCTCCCTTTTGTATTTACCCAAGCACTCTGATAATATGCAAATGGTCTCATGCCGAGCCAGCGACAAAAACTCAATTAAGGCAGAACGCGCAACACGATCAAAATTAAATTCATTCTGGCTCACTGTTTTACTAATAATCCCACCTTGAAATAAAGTAAACAGGACGGCATGAGTTCAGCCATTGTAGGACAAAAAATATGTACATACCTATATACGTCCATATAAGTTTAATACTGACTATGAAGTCATTAAAAACCACTAGCCAACAAAGTATATTATGTCTATGTAGTGCATACTGGCGAGTTTAAGTAGAAAGAATGACCGAAAAATCTCCCTCTGTGCTACCATATCATTTTTTATGCGTGTGCAGGGTGCACTCACTCTCACCTTCTCGGACCGGAAACGTCGCTGGAACGATACACTTCTCAAGGAAGAAACATGTCCAAAGGATTGGGAAACACGTTAATTCCTCGCCTCACCATATCATTTGTCAGTTATTCTTTTGAAGAAAGGTAGCACACCTCATGTTTCATACTATTTCATATATACTTTTTTTGGGGCGACTTGGCTCAAATTGACAACGGACAGGTGGACCTTTAGATAATATATGGCATGTTAAATTAGCGTTTCAATTCATTCAATTCAACATTAATTCATATTATGCGTCAATTTAAGGTACAACATTAATATCAAATTCGAGCATAAGTCCCACGACAAATACTAAAATAAATGCAAGTTGCCGAAACAACAAAAGCGCAAAGATGCGACACAATAAAAAGAGACAGAAAACATCATGTCTGCTTCTGCGCTACCTAACGCGAAATTGTAATTTTCAGCTGTTGCTGAGTTCGGTTATCCATATCTGAACTTTTTTGTGGAGTGATTTGGTTTGTTGATTCGATAGGACGTTCTGGTGGTTTATTTGCAGATGTGTCAAATACATTAAAGTTATTTCGAAAGAGAAAAGTAGTTAAAATACGGGATTCATATTTTCGGGTAGAAAAGCGGCCCAACTATCTTTCCAAAAAAGGGGCAAAAGAGAACACGAAGCGCTCGAGTTAGAGTGATGCCCGAATGTGATCCTTTTTTGTTGGCCGCGGATGGGGAGGAGGAACTACTGGTTACGAAGGAGCAATGCTTTAATGTGAATGGCATTTTAAACCCGACTTTCAACCCCGCACTGAATAATCCTACAGTAGTCCCGATAAGCGAGCCTTTCTTCCGAATGTTGGAATCATATGATAAATGGAATTCTTTTACTGATTAAGACGAATTTGTTATATGATTTAAATGTGGTACCTTAATGTGAGAGACAGTATGAATAAAATGTTGTATTTTATTGTTCAAGTAATTTGACTTACCAGGTAGTCTTGGCGGGAGAACACCTTCTGGAACAAAACACACAAATATATAGTAAACCTAAATAACGTCGGTAATGACTCATTACCATGAATAATTGAGCCTTCATTAAAACCCTCTGAGAGACCTCTCTTTTTAAGGGATAATTTGCAAAATCATTTACCAGGTGGATATACATACATAAGCAGTTGACGATTTGCAAAATGTGAAATGACTT
>JAHZMY010003099.1:0-10395 GCA_027743915.1 Seira sanloemensis | reverse complement strand
TTTTTTTGCGAGTCTGACGCACTGCTTGAGAATGGCCTTTTCATCTACATCAAGTTTACTCTCACAGTGTGACTTTTACTTGCAAATAATGACCCTATAATATCATCATTCTACAAGTAGAAAAAAACGCTTAAGTCCTCCATAAAAGCATACAATTTATATTCTCCTCAGCGTGAGACAAGCCGTTGCAGTGTTGGTTGTTACACTTGATGAATCGTGATGTCTAACAACGCCTAATAATGACTGACATGCTAACTCCTCTTTCTCTGCGGCTCTTGCCTTTCCCCTTTTTTCATCAATCATTTTGCAAACATTGTTGACACAAGGGTTGGGAAAAACACTGTGGCTTTACCACAACAATGAAAATGTCGTGGAAAGCCAGATATAAAAACTTTTTTCTCCCTTCTTATTATCATTTTTATGCGAAATCTGCTATAAACATTTTGCCCTTGACATTTTTCCTGATTTTTTTGCTCTGCTAAATCTTTTTTTTTGTTTGAGTATATTTGGAGGAGAAAGGAGTAAGCACTTACGCCAAAATTTGCGGTGGTTTGAAGGAGAGGTCCACCCTGTACGTCGTGTCAACAGCTAGTTTGAGCGTTCGGGGGAGTTTGAAACGTTGGCCATCTTGCTTCATGTAGGCTGGTAACGATTCACCATCCTTCCTGATGGACAGGGTCACCTAAAAATAGACAAAAAATACAAATGTCATTATTATTGGACTGAATTCAAACCATTTAAATAGGTATACAAAATCTGTTGCTGGCTTTTTCAATAGAAGTTGCCTTGTATCAATCAACATGTAAATAATATTTTTGGGACAAAGGAAATCTCTTTCCCAAATCGATTTGAAAAAATAAGTGGCCTTTGTAGCAAAAATACCTGAATGAGTTACCATTCATCATTCATGATGACCAGGCAAAAAATGCAGAGAAAGAAAAAAGAAACTCGAGGACGAGGCAAGGAATGACGTTGGCACAGCATCGTCTTAAGGTCAAATGTCTGGGCTCGTATGTTTTCCAAAATTATAAACCAAAAGCACTTTTTATGCTACATTTGCTATAACACATTCAAATTGAGTGGAGTAGTACAAAATTACGACGCTTTTATTGCATCTGTCTCTCACCTCATAGAGAATCATGGAATGCTTCTTCTGCCTTTTTAAATAGGTTAGCAAAATTCAGAAAAGAGGAAAAATGATTTATGACTCGTCCATAACTGTCTCCTTCCAGGAGAACCGTGCTATTATGCATGAATTTCTTCGTTTTGTGTGTGAAACCCAGCGTTTTTTCCCTTTAACATTTTATTGTCGTAAAAAAAAGTTCACTTTATCTAGACATGGTTTCTGTGAATAGACAGATTTTTACCAAGGGATGACATGATTCTATTACAACTGCCATGTATGAGTATACATGCACTCGGTGAAAAAATACAACGGATTTACGAAGCTCAGATGGTTCAAAACATAAAAAGTCTCTGCTGATCCCGTAATTGTAGATTTCTTTACGTAACCTCAGTATTACAATGTCCAAACTGAAAGTCTTTTTTCCAAGCTTCGAGATCACAACGAGGCTTTTTTTGTCTAAGTCTGCACCTACTTTCTCATACCCAAATCCCTCCCCAAAAAAATCTCCAACATCTTGCGAAATAAGCGGAGCATTTTGAGCCAACCCGGAATAATCTTGTACCCACCTTTCATGGAAAACAACCCTTTTGTTATCCCTCACCGAGATTTGTATCATGTGATGGGCTCATCTTATTTTAAAAATTTACTTCGCTTCATAAACTACTTCGTATTTTGAAAATCCTGGAATAGAAAGAGCCAGATGAAATCCATTTCTCCGAATGGTCCTTGTCTAAGCTTACGTAAAACTTATGTACAATTTCGTTTTGGAATAAAAAATGAGGCTTTCCGTAACATCAAAAATATCCATCTTATTTGAGATCCTCTTGAACGCGCTTTATCCTTTTGTCTTCCAGAGGCGCTTTTACGCTGGCGTCATTAACCAAAGCCGAGCAGAGAAATCGGTGCAAAAAATTTCGCGTTTTTGCTCAAAATCCTCCATTTTACAGCATAACAAAAACATGTTTACAACATTAGTGCATTTGGTAACCGAGTTGATCTCATCCATGAGTAAATGTGGGAGCCTGATCTATGACTACATTAAACCAGTTAATTTTGCCATGATCGCTTCACTAGATCTATGTACCCTATTTTAATCCATAAAACATGAATTGCTGTAAAAGAAAATCACACTTCAAAAGGAAAGTTAAAGGGCAAATTTGCATATTCATGATAAAGTTGACTTCTTAATTTACACTGGGATGATTACCTATGTACCTATGTAATATTACTGCCATTTTGGAGAACAATCCTGAAACCATGACCCATATACAGTTTTGAAAATAAAATAAAACATTGTCGGCAGTCCTCAAAAAGACACAAATTGCACAGTTTGTAATCGGCAAAATTGCAAGATAGCTGTAGAAAATGGCTCACATGGACTGTAACTTTCTCCTCCTCGGAATGATCTATGATATTGCAGTTTATTCAAGGATACACGAGTTTGTACATAATATTATAGACCAGATTTCTTGAAGAAAGTGTTTAAAATTTAAGCTGTGCTTATTATTTCTTCAACGGAGAGAGACGAGAAATAAGCAATGCGCGATAATGAGACAGTGACGGATTGAAATCTGTTGCGCAATCAGAGAAAGATAAATTTTGGATACGGGACCCACATTACTTATTCATGATAATGTATGCAAATCCAGGAAAGACCCTTTAAAAGACGAAGAGAACTTGTATACTCATTCAGTATTTATAATTCCAATTTTTATTGTACATCTTGTTCGCAAATATGTATGCCCATTTACTTAAATTACCCAAGTTGCACAATGCCCCAAAGAAATCTTAGACGTTCGTTTATTTTACATTTGCAGTTTTACAAGTGAGAATTTTTTCAACCAATCTCACCAAGCATGATTTCTAAGCTGGAGAAAGCAATTTCTTTGCAATCATACGATTTTCAAGGACAAATGATTTACAAAAATTTATGTGGAAAATTCTAAATAATCTGCACACAAGCAAGCAAATTCTGAAATCATCCAGTTAACTTGAAATCTAACCTGGAAAATTGGCTTATATATGTCTTGACTAGCTACTCAAGCGTGGATATAACAAGCAGAGGTAGCAAGGTCAATTATATACACACAGTGTTAGAGTTTCAAGAGAATCGGGGCTCATTATTTCTTGAGATAATGATAAAATGAGACAGAGTTCGGTGATCCGCATGATCAATCCCATGCATGTGATCTGCTGCTTCAAATGAAGTTAACAGCAAAACCATGTACATCCTCCATGCATGTATGTGCATAAGCACTTACTGTAATGCACAAAATCAAGGCCTTTGAATTCAGCTAATTTGACCGTTTCTCTTAAACGCTGACATTTTTGGGTCAAATTTATATAGATTATTTGAAGCTTTTGATGCAGGAAACGGTCATAAATTGAAGAGCAGATGAACACCTTCGGTAATACATTTTCCCCAAAATGGCTCCAACTTGGCGTGAAATGACAGGAAAAAATTTGTACCTCAAGCACGAAACATTTCTCAGTCTGTATAAAAGGCCAAAATAGATAATCTTGTTCTTTAGAGAAAAACAACTTTAGATAAATCGAGAAATCATTGGGGAGCATGAAATATTGCGCTTCGTTACCATACTTGGCCGACCATGTGAAAATCTCACGATAAATTTTCGTCTAGTAGATAGAGGCCAATTAAATTTCATAATTTTTGGAGCTCAAGGAAAACTGGGAAAATCTGGGCAAAGCCGGAATCAATTGATTTACTTCTATGCTTTTCCCGTCATTTAAGAAGTAAGTTGGTTTAGATGTGAAAGCTCACGGTCAATTGCCCAAAACATTGCCTGTTTTACGTCATATCAACTCTTGTATTGCCTTTATGAGTTACTTGAAGGACCTAAATATTATGAACCTAAGTTGCAAAGTCCTGTAAAAGTAGGTGGGCTGTTCCGAAAAAATAAAATAAGCAAAGATTTTTTAATCATAGTGCAGCTCAAAACATTAACCTTCCTGATGTTAAAAATGCCAGCATGCTTTTGGGTATTAGTATAGCCTGGTGGAAGTATGTAAGTGAAAGCATTACGTCAAACTTTTCCAGCAATCTTATTACTTTCCCCGGCAACTTGCTACTTCCCGGTCGTTTACGTTGTGGGTGTAATTATGATTCTCGTGAAATTACTTCATTTGTTCTTTGAAATTTGGCTGGCTCAAGACTCTTTCTTGATGACTTCAAAACGAGATTTGTAAACGTGCATACGGTATAAGCGCTCCCTCGCTGCACGCTTTCCCCGTGGGCCTTTCCAATTTTCAAGTCTACACGATTAACGAATGAAGACAATTAGCAGTATAGTGAGCTAGTTAATAAAGCTGAAGCCGGATGGAAACCATCAGACCGCAAAAAGTTAAGTAAGTAAACAATATGCGGCTTGCTCATTTTTCTCTTTCTCGGCAAACTTTCTTTCCCATGTAAATAAATAAGGATTAATAGAAAAAGCGACCCTTCTTAATACGGTGAGCTTATTTAATTTCTTGTGGACTTGCACATTTCCCCAGTTATACGTCGAGGTACACCCATCCATACACACTCCGAATAAATGCATAGTTAAAAGGAAACAAGAGAAGGGAAAAGTAATCAAAGACCAATTCAAGGAAGCGCTATGCATACTAAATATCATCTGAATGCTGTCTTAAATTTTCTCCTTTTCGCAGAAAAAAGCTGCTTGCCATTTTTCCTTGTAAGTCGTCCTCTCTCCAAGTCGTTAAGGAGAGTAAAGGGAGAGAAAGAGATCTGTATAAGTCTCAGGGAAAAGTCAAAAAGGAATCACTTTGGGCTTGGCAAGAGTTTACCGAGAAAAAAAAGAGCCCAGAAGAAAAATTACAATAAGGAATTTTGGCATGCCGAACCGCGCTATCCTAACTTTCAATAAGCATATCGCACTGCGTTCATTCCTTCCTTTTTCCCGTCTTCAAATTTAATGCATGTATGTTTGCTCCTTTTTAAAAGGGAGAAAATCGAAAGTTTTCTTGCAAATGAGTTTTTGCAAACGAGGAAAAAAGCGTATGGTTTTCCTATAAAAGTAGCCACGACCAACACCAGATATTCGTGCTAGTTGAACCAGAACGCGAATGTATAAATGAGGGAAAATGCGACACGGTCTTGGGTTGTCGTGTGCCGCACAAAAAACCCATATTGATGAAGAGAAACGGACCAGTGGAATGGGTTGAATTTTTGCATTTACTTAGGCACACGGTTTTTTACCCCATCAATGTAACTTTCTACGCCCACTATATAATTGCTAAAACATATCTAGCAAAAAAAACTTTTTCGTGTATCACACACTACCATCATCATATGCATAATATGCAAGACACGACAATGGCGCTTATTCCAAGTTTACGAAAGGAGAAAAATCGTCGTGTGCTTTTTCCAGATTGAGGGAACTTCTCCAGGGAAAAGAGAGAAAACTTCCTTTACCTTTGTGTAGAAGGTTTTCGCTGCAGTGTGGTGTGTGGTGTCAAGAACGCACATAGCATTTTAGGGTTCCTGTTTTCCCCCTATAATCCCTATCATATATATTTTTCTCCTTTTTGTGAATATGCATATTTTCTCTTGAAATTGATGCCAATACATAAGTAAAGAGGTTCAGCTTTCACACTTGCTTATAAGCATTTACGAGCTTATCGTTTTCACTTTGGTCCCAGTTCACGTTTTACATGAGCACGGAACAAAGAAAAAAGTCAGGGGAAAGAGTATAAATGGGTTGTTGAAACGTACGTGTTTGCAGGTTCCGCAAGGTACATACCAAAACCAAACCTTACAAACTCGGAACAGACTGCAGTCCATGACGTTATTATGCATTGGTTATTGCAAGTTTTACACAGGAAATTTGTAATGACTACCTAAGTACCTGATGAAGACACAAGGCGTGTGTAAGCAAAAGCTTCTGGATAAGGCGCGTACCTACATTTTTTCAAAGAAATTAAGAGCAGCTCAAAGTTTAAACATTTGTACAGCACGTAATTTATAAATTATTAACTCTGATCCTAAACACATGCCATTATTTAAGAAGGAAGGAGCAGAAGCATTCTTACGCATGATTCACCCCATTCATGACACAAGCAATTTGTAGCAAAGAAGTCTATTTTTGTGCGTTTCGGGAGGCACTTTATGCGACAAAGTTTTTCGGTCTCAATAGAAAAAAGTATATGTGAAAGGGGTAGATGAGCACAATACTTCTGGCACTGCAAAGGATATGGAAGCTTGCAAACCCTCTTTCATACGAAGACCTGGAGCCCATCACCTACGCGTACTGAAACAAATAGTTCCGAGGAAAAAAGCATCAATCAGGCTAGTCTACGTTGTAAATAATGGAAAGACCTCCAAAGCAATGAGGGTAACAAAGAAGATTAGATGATGTAATATATAGCGGGCGGTACTCACACTTTCTTTGTAGACTTTCAATGAAACACTTTTTTGAGGAAAAGGCAAGCTCATGGTGCATCATCAGAAATCAGTGCCAAGAGTGTATTAACGATTCAGAGGATTTTTTTGTATTTTCTGAAGAAATTGAGGACTATCGTGGAGGCACGCTCCTCTCACATACGCAGGTAGCATTTTTGATACACTTTTTTATTTTCTCTCCTCTTCTACAATCTATCCTATTATAATCCCATTTTGTTGTTTACCTTGGTGTACCCTCATCGTACGTAATTTTTTTCAAGGTAAATGAGAAATGCCAACATTACACCATGAGGTAAGGAAAAGGGATTCATAAAATACATAAACATGCCGCTTATATGATTATGACTCTTATGAACCAGAAAATCATTTACGAGGGGAATAATGGCTTTTGTGGTTGGTTTTGGCCACACACACCAAAAAACCGGTGTGATAATATGATGATGGTGTGTAGTGGTGATCCCACTGTTGACGAAGGTGAGGAAGAGAAAAGACGATGAAGAAATGTGGGTCTTGCATGGAAATGGCTTTTTAAACAACTTCCTCTCCTTTTTTCTGGGTCATCAGGCTCATTCAGGGCGGACACATGAGAGACTTGAAGGAAACTTTTATGACAGCATTGTAGCCAGTACGAAAACTATCGGAAAGTTTGTAGCCAAAGCACAGTTTTTTTGCCAAATGATGAACACAACAACCAACATTTAAAGAATTTTTGCGTAGTCCGTATTCTAATAAATGCCTAATATTTATCAAATAATATGGGTATGTATAGTCTTTGTAGAATCTGCTTTCGGTCAATTTATCGTCAAGAATACAATTGGTGTTTTTAGATCCGCGCAACTGAACTCACCTTGAAGAAGGTGGCGGATCCGCTCGAGTTTCCTGAACTCATTCCTGCTGCAGCTGTGGTTCAGGTTGTTCCAATTCATTTCCAGGATGAAGAGACGGGAGGAGAAAGACACAATCTTTACTTCCGGTTGTATTACACATTGGGATTTTGGTGCACAGAGGATTCTCGCACAGCATAAGTATATTTTGCTGAGGGTGAATCGTATAACTATAAAGTTGCAAAAGATTTATTGTGGTGGACAAACAAACTACCCAGCAGCACTTTTATTTAGCACCACCGACATTTTTCATGTTTGCGCTTTCCAAGTCCTCCCTCAAATTCAACAACATACTGTTCCACTTTTCAATTAAAATTCAGTTTCGCGCAAAGTTTTTCCTTTTGCAATCATTAAGATGACCAACAAAACTAGAGCACCGACCAAACATTTTCTTATTTTCTTGGGTTCATCCCAGAGCAAAATTCATTTTTTGAGGTTAGATGAAAAATATGATCCTGCTTGGTGCATTAATTTGATACATCTCTTAACCCCTAAAGTATCCTATGGAAATTCCTCGCGAAACGGGATGAAGATGCGCATCCATTCGAATAACACAAAACGAGTGAGACAGGAAGCAATGAACGTATAAAATAAACTTTTTTTTAGAAAAAGAAACTTTTATGCGAGCAAAGTGATTTTTACTTTGGCGGACTAGTACGTAAAGAAACACATCTTTGAATACCCTTGAGCATTATGAAAAGGAGAGAGAGAGGGGAAATGCCAAAGCTTGGCTTTAGGTTGAAACCCAGGGAAGAACTTGCCCTAATACAGACTTTTCTTCTGGATTAAAGTTCTTGGAGGTCCCCAGTTTGCGAAAAAAACTATCATAATTTTTCCTCAATTTTCTTCTCGTGTTGTGTTACTTCAATGAAAAAATAAGTTGTGACTGCGACTGACACCAGATGTTGAAGAGCGCTCCCACCAAAAACTATACAGCCTTTTGTAGTCTTCTTCACTTCCTCAGGCAGAAAATGCGATTATTAGATAAAAGGCCGGGTTTTGATGCTGCTTCCCGTCCTACGACAGAATGACTACTTGATGACTTCTGCGGTGATGCACCGAGCACCATATCATGGCGTTTCCCCTTTCACGGAAATAATTTATTTCAAAGAGTATATGACATTTCGCTGTAAAAAATATTAAGTCTTTTGTGCCATTGTTTCCCAGGCCGGAAGAGCGGCTTGTAGAGGAGAGAGATGCCTTGAGCAAGAAACGACACAAGTAACTAAATAGTGATGACACGATGAGAGGCACAGGTGCTTGATACCGCGTACACAAAGATTAGTACTGGAAATGTTTTAGTGGCACAATCTTCCAAAAACTATGTATATGTTTCTTGTTTCACGGGACAATGGCAAGTCTAGCACAAGAGGAAACCTATCATTTTTTTTTGTCTTTTACGTGAGAGCAGCCAACTTTTTAAAAAGCGCTGTGTGGGCACGTGCTGTGCGCTTGGAACTAAATCAAGGAATCTGTTCAAATGCACACGGTATATTGATGTATTGAAAAGTCTGGCACTTGTCTATAACATATTGTCTTTTCAGGAAATTTGAACTGGATTTCATGCAAATCACTATAAGTATTTCCTGTCATACACGGTATTATTTCAATCCGTTCCAAAAATACTTGGCTTTAATCTCTCTGCATTTCTTACTTGTGAGCTAAAGTTGAAATATTGGGGTTTTGCAGGGAGGCTAAATGGGAAATAATTTTCCCTTTTATTCAGGAGCTCTCAATCAACCTTAATGTTTTTAAAATGGCTCAGTATTACTGCTATGCATTAGAACACAACACTATGACATGAATCGTGTCACGATAAAACTTCTTCTGAAGCCATCAGAAACCGCTCTGCTTGGAACTGAGCAGCCTTACCTGCTTTTAACTACACCAGCGAGACCAACCACGAGAAATACCAAAGTTGGAGCTGGAACGTGCATGCATTTTTGCCAGAAAGGAAAGTGTAAAAAGAGGCTTTACACTTTTATTCCATGTCTTTTCCCTGTGTTTTTTCGATGTTGGTCTGCAAAAAACGCAAAAGGAAAATAGAAAATAGAGGAGCCGGGCTAGCTGATAAGGGAAAATGTAGCATGTGCTACACTTGAATCTACACAGCCCGTAGTCATTCTTCCACTTTCGAGATTCCTCCAATTGCTCTTGTTGTTGTTGATTCGATACTGGCCCACTACTGCTGTCGGTGTGGAGTACATAGCACACTGCAGTAGTTTCTCACAGCACAGCCGTCATTCAGACGACCAGGGTAATTTGGAGGAAATAAAAGGAGAAAGAAAAACAACGACTTGGGTTCTGCCCTTCTGGTTTACACAATCTCATAATAGTAATTTGTCCAAGTTGCTTGAACCAGAGACCAATCCTCAGTAAAAAAAAATCAAATAAAAATCTTGAATCGCTTTTGGTGGATGATTCGCTCATTGATATGTGTCTTGTTGCTTCGTTCCCAGCTACCAAAAAATCAAATCACGATAGAAGACTCCGTTCGTTGCTCCATCTTCTACTTTTCAAAAATGCATGAACTGCATTATTGCATAATATGCGGTATAAATAATAATTTGATGAGCAAGAACTCTCGGCTATTTCTTCTCAAGTCTGACTTTACACTTTTCATCTCTCCGAGCTTCTTTAAACGATCTGGCACATGCTCGGAAAATTGAGTCTATTAACATTTCACGGCAGAGCAGCGTGTAGCAGGTTACTCTTGGAGTTATTTCCAAGTTGGCTCACCTTATAAATAAAGCTATTATCATTTTATCACATTCGCCGAAGCGTCCAGCGGGGGAAAATGAGACGATGCTTAATTGTGCCACATAGCAATTATGCAAAAACAACCGATTTTTGCTTTGGCGCTGGCCGTGTGGTTGGAAAAGTCTTCATTCATAAATTTTCAATGTGGAGATGGATGGATTGGCTCCATGAAGTTTGAGCAAATGTGAGGCATTGTAGTTGAA
>JAHZMY010003098.1:0-12365 GCA_027743915.1 Seira sanloemensis | reverse complement strand
TTAATCAAGCTCTTGGTGCTTTGTCTTTTTGGGCTAAAGTGTTTTCCGTTACCATATTTAAATGAGTTCTTTTAATCAATGACAGAGGAAGAAATACATGGCGCATACTTTTACATAATACTTATGAAAAGTCGAGATATAAAGTTCAAGTGGTATAATATATGGGATCTAAGCATTGTATTTACCAAGTACATCAGCTTACAAAATTCATTGTCAATTATTTCAAAAAATATTTTTCCAGGTTGCCCTACAATTAATATTAAAGTTATAGGCCAACCAACTATTATGAATTAATATCAGTTTTAGATTACATCAGCTACCGCCTACTTCTGGTTAATAAACAATATTGCAAAATTAATAGCCATGAGGTAATCTTCCATTGTTGGCAAACACACCAAGACATTAATTTGGAGAAAACAGTGTATTCATTGAAAATCCGGTTTCAATGCCAAAAGGCTACGGAACTTGATTCACAAAGGAGAGAGGCTTTAGGGAATTCCTGTGCGTTTCTCCTACCTTGTTTTTAAAGTATGCCCTCGTATAAATTTAGAAATTGCGAATGAAGTCAACAAACTTTCGTGTGAAAATGCAAGTTGATAGCTTTCCCTTTTTCTCTAACCACTTCCATTTTATCCCCTGTTATGTTCACGATCACATAAAATATTCTTTGTGTGACTATATAGCGTAGGCGAGGAAATGGAAAAACGAGAGAGGTTTGACTGAGTGAAGTGAGATTGCTACAAACAAGAGAGAAAATGCCTTTGGACTTAGATTTGTTGAGTAATTGGATCGATGTGACATGCTTCTCTCTCTCTCCTTAAGCAAATACCAATACAAAAATACCCAAGTTTAAAACAGAATTGCTACTCCCATACATTGTATTCCCCGAAGTGCGGAAATGTCTAAATCACATTTTGTTTCGTGTATTTTCAAGAGCCTTTACCTTCGAAAACAAAAACTTGAGATACGCATATCTTTTGGGGAAAGTTACAGTGTGTTGTAAAGGACGTACATAAAATGAAGTTGGACCACGGAAACATTATACAATTTGGAGGAGAACAGAAACACGGTGCAAAGGAAATAAATTATCATGTTGAGCTTAAAGAACAGTCTCCACCTCGACGTTATTTTTTTCAATACATACGTCTAATCATAATTGAGCACGTTTTTATCGGGCATGCTAAAGTTCTCTTGTTTTTTCTTTATCCGCGGACGCCACCTCTGACACTTGAACCCGTACAACATCGCCAGCAACAACAAAAGCAACAACAGCCACCCAGACCTATGGTGAGTTCTTCTTCGACTAGCTTTCATCATGGGAAATCCTCAACCATCGTTGTCAATATTGATACAAGACTAATCGGCCAACAACTCGCATCCAATCAACTTCCCGAGAGCTGTGTCTAAGCTGCAGAATTCATATTTCGAACTGCTCCTTCTTGTATAGGCGAAAACCTCTCTTCTTTCTCAGCTTTCATCGTCTTCAGGTACATGAAATTTTTACATGCTACTATTCTTCCTACTCATTCAAGAAAGCTAAACGAAGAATACTGATTAGGTTATTTATATGTCATTACAAATTTATAACCAGATGAAATATTCAAGGGAAAGCTTAAGTATATATACAATACGTAATGTCTAGTAGGATGTAGCATATTAAAGATAAATGAAGAAATTGAGCTGCATTAATGTGACTCATTTTATAGTGATGATGACTCTATACCAAAAATATTTAATTCATGATGTTGCGGCTAAGAATACACTGTCCCAAGTACCACTTACCGCAAACCCCTTTTCCTGGAAGTGGAAAATTAGGGTCGCATAACAAGAAAATCTAAAAGGATTTTAAGGTCAAAACAAGCTAAGTAAATAGATGAAATAAATATATAAATTCATATACATACGCTTAGGTTAAAGGCGTTTTACTAAGAGATTACTGAATTAATTTAGATAAGACTTCTAGATATTCTTCACAAAGACAAATCCTTAGTTTGTTCATACTTAGTTATCTAAATAGGTTATTGTTATCGTACATGTTACCAAGTTAACAATAAAAAACCTTTTGTATTTTAACTGTCTACGGGTGTCAAGTACACATAAAATTATAAGAAATATTTTAGCATGCTAGTGGTAAAATATTTTACAACCTTACAAAATATTACATAGGTTGTAGGTAGGTAGCCCAAAAATGTTTAAAAATGGGATCAAACACTTAGTTGAACTTTAAACTGACATTTCGTTTCATTGCTTCCTATTACCCTATTGTCGTCTTAATTTTTATAACACAGTTTATTTTACTGCTTTCTCTCGATTTCCTTCTGTGCTGAATGGGCAACCCTTTGTTCCATAATCCATGCATCATCTCAAGTTGATATTGCACCTTGTCAGTAGATAATGGGAGACGAGAGTGAAAGTGATTATCTTTCTGTGTATTAACATATCTCTTTGTCCCATCATCACACTCATAACAATAATAATGCATTAGAATCAGCAGCCATGTGCGGATTTGTATTTGCCCTTTTCGTGCAATTGTCGAAATCTTCATTCCCGGAATATTCGTGCATGTACTATGAGCTGTGCGTCTAAATGGTGCACTATTTTTGAGGGCAACTCGTATCGTAAAAAAGACCTGCAATGCTGTAGAAGCAATGAATATAGTACGGATGTGTGAGTACACATTTACACTTACGATCATCTATTCCTAATATGAAACCCAATGATGCGGTGTTTTTCATTTCTTTTCAGTTGTGTTTTTCCACGTCTCAATCTCACGTTGCACTACCCACTCCGAGAGAAATTTAAAGGACTCGGGGAAATAAATAGAACGACAAACAATAAATTCCTGCATATATTTCCCCATACGCTGCATTGAATAAATTGAGAACCTCTCTGATGAAAACCCGAAATCCCTACTTGGAAGTTGTAAAGGGGAAAACACGTCTGGAAAGCGTGGATACTATTTTGTGGGGTTGTATGTATTTTGTGGGAGTGAAGGGATAACTGCTGGAAGGTATAATGATGCTGTTGCTATTTCGGTAACGATTACTTCATGCAATTCAATGGGTTCATCTGTAGTATAAAGATTTCCAATCTCGTTGAGTATCTTTTCTCAGAAAAATCTGCAGCATACGGAAGCATAATATTTTTATTTTTGTTCGCCCTTCAGACTCACACATCCGCTTCTCAACAAGGAATGAGAAGAGGGCAAAAATGAACAACTTATAGTTGAGGAATTTTTTTCGAGAATATGCTTTTGAAACTAAAGTTTGTGACGGTGAAGGATCATCGCATCATAGTTTGATGATGGGTTGGGCAATGGCCTAAGCTTTAAACGAGCATGTTTTTGTTTAGCTCAAAACTGGAAATAAAAACTTTATTGCATTGGGGAGTGCAAAGGGGGGAAATTGAGTGTATTTCTCGTTTTCAAAGGACGACGGAATATACTCTTTCTGCACCAAACACTGACAAATATTTTATATCAACCTATATTAAGTATGCGCACAGCGACTACCACTAGGCCAAAGAAAAGAATAGATGCAAAGAAAATAATATTTCTGGATTCTAAATTTTTGTGTTGCATTTCCCTAGAACTGCTGAAGGGAATCTGATCTGGCATTACATTTTCTTAGTTTGATCAAGAAAAATGATTAAGCGCACTTTCTTATTACAAGTGCGGAAAAATTCTCCGAATGAATGGCGAATATATTGAAAATATGACAGTTATCCAAACATTTGGATAGAAAACGGGGCTGCCTCTGATGAAAAGAAGGCGGCGATAGATGTCATCTAAGAAAGTGGGGGAAGTAAAACGAAATATTACTCGAGAAATAATGTAATTGCAGCTGCAGGAAAGCATCTAAAAGAAATCCTCAAATCTTGACGAGGGAGCGCGTTGTCGCCACTTGAAAGAAATAGGGGATACCTATACACTCTGCTGAATTTTTCTCGCTAAAGGTTTTCCAATTATCATTGTTATTACTGCACTTACAGTTATCCCGTAGCATTATTACCACATGTGTTACATGCCGTTGGCTATGTGCAATTGCGAATTTTTGATGAGATAACAGTTATGTAGACAATCGGGGCGGAAGGAGGATGAGATCAAGTCTTCTCTTTCAACGATCAATTCCTATCGTCTTTCATGCCTTTGGCTATGTGCAATTGCGAATTTTTGATGAGATAACAGTTATGTAGACAATCGGGGCGGAAGGAGGATGAGATCAAGTCTTCTCTTTCAACGATCAATTCACTATCGTCTTCGTGCACGTTGTGTTTTGTATAATCGTAGAGTTTCAGCGAGAGTCTCACTTTAGATTTTACACGATTTTTTATGACTTCTTTTCTCACCAGACCCTACAATTCAGTAAACGATTTTTAAACAATTGTAAAAGTACATTTTAATATACGGGGTACTTACCAGCAAGTCGAAGGAAAGTTAATAATTGTTGAGTTAATATTTGGAAAGTTAATAATGAGATATTCATATTCATAATTAACCAAACTCAAGCCGATCTCGTTGAGTGACTAAATGTTTGTTTAACAACAGTATTCATACGAACATGATGACCCACATAAAATAACATTGGATATGCTGCAGGTTTTTATGATCAAGCCATTCATGTTCGTCGTTTCTATGTGTACACAATTTCATATTCTAACAATTACCTATGAATATGGAGAGAATTAAGGGAGACAGACAGTCCAATCAAGAGTTTGGCTTGATTTACAGTGATTCCCATGAAGAACTATACATTTGAGATTAGTTGACATTGGATTATTACCCTCATTTTGCATGTGTTCAATAGTTAACGATATTTCTAAAAGATCATTCGATATTTAATGGACAATTTTTATAACAGGTAAATAAACAATATGGATAAGTTCAACTAAATTCTATGTATTGGGCATTACCAAGATTTTAGGGACAAGATTAGCTAGTGAGTATAGCAAATAGCAAAAGTTCCCAAGGATGCTATTCGTATAAGGTTAAACTTAAGATAAACAGCGAGTTATATTGAATTTGGATTAGATTATGCTATTAGATGTATGTAAGTATAATGCTGCATAAGTCAGACTTTTACAAGTTAAGCGAAAAAATTCTCATACTTTAAAAGAAAAAAAGTTTGCAAAAGTTTATTGTAGGTTGCAAGCTGCACACATTGATGAATGTTGGTAATAATGACAAGACGACGATGATGACAATGTCCTGTATTTACACTCCAATTTAGTCTAGATGACTAATGTACTTTAAGTATACATAAATATGTATATTTTATATGATTAATCCAGTTTTGAGATAATTATATATGTATGTACATCTTTAGTTTACATGTGTAAAATTCTCCTCATCGTCTGAGCTCTATGTGTTGGATAAAGTAGATATATACAGTGTACAAAAACAAAGATTGTAAATTGACTGTTTTGCATTTTCCAATTAGAGTTAGAATTTCTGCGTAATAGAACGCATGACATTAAGCCAGCGTTGGGTAACAATCAGAGTCAAGCNTTGTAAATTGACTGTTTTGCATTTTCCAATTAGAGTTAGAATTTCTGCGTAAATAGAACGCATGACATTAAGCCAGCGTTGGGTAACAATCAGAGTCAAGCTCCATTTTCTAAAATTGTACCATACTGTAAAGCAAAAATGTTGTATGCGAAAATTGCTTGGGCAAAAAAATGTACGCTTCCAGCAAGTCATGAAGCAGAAAGCTATAAGTAGCATTGTTAAATACGCCGAGCGGGTAAAGTATAAGGCGAGACAGCAAGACGGGCTTACACTTTTAAGGAATGCACTAAATAAATATATGTACCCATGTGTAAATACTTTTATGTGTTGTTCGTGGTGTGGCGGGTTCATAAATTTTATGGCTGTAATTAGTTACGTAATAATGTATTACGATATTTACGCTTTAAGGCGTTTCTTGTCTATATTTAGATTAAGTAGATTTTCTAAGCCAATCATATACAAAAGTATGTATGTTTGACGACTAGCACAAGTACGTTTTTATGAGTATTTGATGAGAGGCTAATGCAAGTACGAAAAGATGCTTGAAATAAATAATGTTACGTGTAATTTGTGTAAAAATATAATAACAAAAATAAAATGACATGATTTAAAAGTTTATTCTCCCGTGCATTTAATAAGTTGTGTTAGATTTTTCCTGTTTTCAGCGTTATATTATTAGGTATGTATACCATACCTACGTGCATTTGTATGTACAATGTATTTTGTGATAGGAGCGCACTTTCTATTTCAACACCTTTTGCTTTCATCTCCTTCAAAAATCCCAGCCGAGTACACTTTTAGAGAAAATGTAAGGTTCTTAACTTTGAAGGATGAAAGTAAAGCTCGAATCCCTTACCTCTGCTGTTTCATACGGTTGGTTGAGTTAATTTTTAAACTTACTTACTATCGCAATTTATCCTTTTTCCTGCCTTTCTTTTGTACGGATGCTTTCTTTTTGGCAGGTGAGTCATTTCATGAATATGAGATAAATGCCTATACCTATATTGCAGACAATAGTATCATGCTTATATGAAAGCGGCAACTTTTTCCTTGTATGATAATAAGAGAGCATTGATCTTCGAATTCAATTCTAAAGAGAACTCATGCGCTTTTTATGTAAATGGGTATGGAAATCTGGTTTCACTTTGCTACTCATTTTTTCCTCCAAAAGATCTTTGTACTTTACGAGGAATAATATGATCATCATTGTACAAAGAAGAAGGGCTACATGGCCGCTATTACGTCTATTAAAACCATTATTGCATTTGCTTCCCTTTTCGCTACCGCATCTCATGCGTATTCCTTTCAGACGTATTACATTATCTTTGTTCCCACTTTCATTATATCATCAACAACATTATTCATGATATGACGGTAAACTTTTACCTATATCCTCTGTAAGGATCGTCAACTCAACATTTTCATCTTTTCGTTCAGTTGGCAAATCGTAAGCTATCTATATGGTGTGATGATGATACATATTATTCGACATGCTTATGCAGTGACAGTATGTGAGTATGTAAAAGGGAAAATAATTCTTCAATTTTTAACCACATTAAACCTCTCCTTTCCATATTGCCTCTCCCTTCTATTCATCATCATATGGCTTTTCTAATTCGTAATACGGCACACATAATAATAATTTCATTTCATGTATGGATGGATGATACTTTTGTTGCTTCACTTTTTACTTCCATCTTTCTCTCCCTGGAAGAAAAAAATTGTTTACTCAAGGAAAATTGGAAAATGGAAATATGTGTGGAAGGAACATCTAATAATATGAAGACGGTAAAGGGTAGTATATATAGCGGCATTCATTTTAAAATCTTTTACGTTTACTGCCTTTTACATGTCTGTTATGTGATCACTGAGGTATAAATAATTTCAATTTTAACCTGTGCAAGAGACGAGCGAATTTCACTATCGTATTTCAGCGAGATGCCAAAACAAGGAGGCAAACACATGATACGAATATTGGATACGTTTCACTTTATTACGTCAAAAGAGGCGAAGGAAAAATTGCAACGGAACATGGCACACGCGGATCTTTTGTGGAAGCTGTTGGCAAAGTCTTTCATTTGGGCGATGAAAACCCAGGATTTTACCTGAAACTCTGTTTGACGCGCGTAGGAAGAAAAGAGTGGCAAAAGAAGGAATTTCTCATGTCTCGCCAACGTCTGCCAGGACTTTCTCCAAGTTGGAGCGTTGCCCTGTCTTTCTAAACCGTACAGCTGTGATGGTGATGGTAAGTCGTTTAATCATGTTTGCCACCATTATGCGACTTTATGATCGGCTTCTTAGTGTTCCGGAAAGGTTTAAGACTTTATGTGTGTAATTAAGAAATACTTGAGGCGATGATACGACTTTTAGATTGCACCGATACTCATTCTTCAGAAAATGAGATTGGGTGGTTGGAATTTGGGAACAAGTTTCTGAACCTCACAAAGTCGATATTTGACATGGTAACTTTAGGTGTTGGGCTTACACGCGACCTTCTTTTAAAAATAATGACGTCTGGCAAAGTTATTAGCATGGTAAAATTAAATCTTTTAGATTATCACGCTTGGAATTTGCTGTTTTTGTGAAATGTCAAAAGGAAAGATTATGAGGGCGGACCATATACATGTGCACGTATGTATTTATAAGCATAAATTTGACAACCTTGCATAATATGTAGGTACATATATGTATGTATGTGTAAAATAGTTTTGCTCTGGGGTAACAAGCACTTTTTTTATGAAATATCATTGTGTGACTTGTAAGTAAAAGTGGAAAAGCATTTCCACAAATGCCACTTCTCCCCTTGAAGGGTACAATCTAACTTATTATACTAACATTGTATACGTCTAGAAAGCGTATATACCTTTGCATGCTTTTTGCAAGTCTTACTCTTCAGATTTATCATCTTTTTGTAACAGTATTACAATTTTATGACGGTATTTTTTTTATTTTCCGCTAGTCTAGTGTCACCAAAGAATTTAAATGAGCTACCTAAAACATTTTTCTTCCCAGGCATACTTTCCCCCTTGCCCTCACTAAAAACATTTGCTCTCGAGGTAAATGTTTTGGTGGTGAGAAATGCTCGAGAGTAAAAGTTGCAATCTTGGGGTAAATGTGAATATCTTTGCAAAAGGCTCACTTCCGCGGCTCCAGAAAAATTAAGTTGAATTTTTAGAGTAGGTTGAAGGTATCTTATAAAGCAGCGTATTTCTCATTCGATTTGAGACATCCGTTTCATTACTTTTATGCTACAAAGAAAACTATTTAAGCTTCATCCAGTCACTGCATTACTTATATTACCTCGTTCAAAATCCACGCATACCATACAGTTTTGTCCTTAGCTTTTCCCCTTTGCCAAGGAACGACACGGTGGACCGAAAGTTTTCAGATGAGATGGAAGAAAAGTTGTTGTCTCCCTGAAACTCAGTTTTTGCAAGAAAAACTTTACATTTTCATACAGTACTGTCATTCGTAAGGAAAAGTTTCCGACGGGTAAGTGATTCTGCATGAGAATGGCTTATCATAATAGGCGTAGCAAATGGGATGTGGGCTTGTCCTCCCTGAAACTCTTATTAATTTAAATGGTCATGGATAGCACAGTTATTTAGGATAATTACGAGAAGGACTTGACTTTACAATGACAAAAGTGTTGTAACTCTTCCTTCTCTTTTATTACGGTAGCAACAGCGCACAAACTGGCTCTCCCGCTTCTCTTGTCCAAAGAGTGTAATTGTTGTCATTCCTCCTTTTTTCATGTAGCTCCTTCCTTGTAATAGCCAAAGTGAGCAAAGTTCCTTGTTGTACAAACATTAAGGAGGTCTGATGCCATTATGAGTTTCTACAACGGTGCACAAACGTTTATTGCCGTTAAAATGCCATCCCCTCCGAGTTCCTGAGAGGTCACACAAGGGCAGTAAAAGCAACAATAAATAGATGTCTTATTTTACTCTTATCGTGGCGCTGGGGCTGAATATTCATGAGAGAAACAATTACGCTTTTGGAGTTTGGGGTACTGAGGGATTCAACAAAGAAATTTGGTAATGTCCTTTGCCTTTGAGAAGTGGGCAATCTCATTTTTCCTTGCTTGTTTTTACTCCTTTCCTGTCTGCCTTGGAAGACGGAGATGAGATAATCTAGTCAATTTGGCGGGAGCAAAAAATGAAGGCCTTTTATCTTTACAATCTAATACATACACAAAAATAAAAGAATAGAAGCGGAGCGAAAGTTGCTGGAGAAACAAACAAGGAAAGTAGAGTAGTATTTTTGGAGGCTATGTGGCCATGATGACATTACACTTTAATAGTTTAAAACATTACGCTTGAATTCGCACAAATAATAAGCTGGCAAAGTGCTCATTTCAACAGACCATATTTATACTAAAACATGTACATAAATAGTACAGCGTGTATTTTTGTGGAAGATCATCAATAGACAGGTTTATTCAAAAACTGCAACATCATCAAATGCATTGATTCCTGTCGAATTTATGCTGACAAGTATAACTTTTAAAACTAACTCCTTTGCAACTTTACATAAAAACGTGCATCATTAACAGGTAAGTCATCGTACAGCAGCGCATAAAACATAATAGATTTCAATGTTTTGCAAATTTTCTTTCATACAAGACGAGATGAAAAGATTTGACACGTTTTACACTGGGTAGCTATAAATTTTACCTTTTTCAAGTGTCTCACATTGAAAAGTCAGTATCTTCATTAAATCATTATCTTTTTTTAAATAACAATAAGCACAATGTCAGACGAAAAATATTGCGTTCTACAGTATTTCGTAATCAATTTAACCATTAATGCTCACCCATTACATTATAAACTTTTGTTTTTCGTATACACTATGATTTGAGGTAGTTTAAACTGGACAAATTTTTCTTTTCCAAATGTTACTCAATAAAACTCTAAAAATATATGCGCTTAGCATATAAATATTTTATGACTGTCAGAAAAATGCCAAAATCCTTCTTGAAAATTATTATAAACAATATGTTATTTGAAAGAAAACTAGTCCCAAAATCTCTATAATAGTTTTCTTATACTCATCCAGAGCTTTCAAAGAGGTGGTCCCAACAAGGTCTACAGTTTGCAATTTGCAGTTTTACAAGGCTGCTACTTCACGGCGGTCATTAACCACTACAATCATGCAATATTCGAAAACAAAGGTGAAAGTTTAGTTTGCCTCACAGGTAACTTTTCAAAGTCACGACCTTCTTATGAAAAAAACAAGTTTCTCGCATTAAGCTAATAATTTTTCACTGGATGAAGATTACCCCGTGAATGTTTCGTCCCAAGATTGGCTTGAATGAGATATAGTAAAAAAATATGTCGTCAGATAGTCAGTTTATATTAACTCTTCGCTTTAATTAAGGAAGACTAACACACTCCTCCTTAAAGTGCTGATGACTTTCTCAGAAAAAAAAGTTTTATAAGCTTTCACTATTTAATCAGCAAACTTTAAACAGATTTTGGTGTTTCGCTATCCCTACTTCAAACAAACCACGAAATAAAAAAAATTCAAAGAAAAAGTGAAATGCAAACAGATTTTTCACAGTAAGAAAACTCGTTAGCTTCCCGTGGTACAAGGTTTAAGTATGCTACACCAGCCGCTCTACTTAAAGCTCATTAATTTTATGCATCAAAACTCTAAGGATCCTCAATTTCATTTTTCTCGCATATAAGTACACATATAACCTCTAATTTTCTTATTTATATAAATAGAAAAGCTTTTTGAGCCTTGAGGAAAAAATTAGCTGAGTTGGTGAAAACTAAGCCAGTTTTTCCCCTTTTGACTTTATACCGTGGTAATGATCTCATTATTTGGATCAGGTTTCATATACAACATAAGACCCTCTTTTTCTAAAAAATCATTTAGACTTTCTACTAAACTCTATACGTTAGCACTTCAATTCAAGCAAACCACTTGTGAAATCCCCGGGATAATAATTTCCTGTTTTTTTCTACCAAAAATTTCCAGGAAAGCACAATACCATTAAAATGATGAAGGTTTAATACGTTAGTTAAGTGTATTCGATGAATATGCTGAGGTAAAGAAAAACTATAATATTTTGAACAGTGTTTGTAGAAAAGAATCATTCGTTATGTTAGTAAATGATGTGGGAGAAAGTAGGGACAAAACGTTTTCTATTTAACCTTAGCTTGCGTCTATGTGAGTTCGTGCTTCCATTCTGATTACTGTCACTGATAAGTCAACACCCAAAAAGTTCTCACTTTTCATTGTATCATATTTTCTGCTTACACCAGCAAAAGAAAGAAATGCCACATGTAGGCCTTTCAGAGAGCAAAAAGGCTGAAACGGATATCCTTTCATTTTTCGTGGAATCTTGGATAAAAGGATGGCTTATGCTATCTAGTACAAACGAACTCCTGATACAGTTTGCTTTTCTGATTTGGGAGAAAAAAAACTTGGGGATTGTTAGGGGGAAAACCTCTCTCATTTAATAAGTGTTTTTCACGTGATGATGGTTGTTGACGGAGATGACACGGTAATCATAATGCTCATGTGAAAGAGGAAAAATATTCTCAGATACATGTTAGCTCTTTTGCTACTTAAACTGATTTTTCTAGCTCTTTTTTCCTCCTGCTGTAATGAGTACTGTAGTAGCACATACACCACAAGATAATCAGCCTCCTTTCCTACTCATAGTTGACAACAAAAGTTTTTTCCTCTCTTCATTGGATCAAGCTTCCCACATTACTCTCCTTTTTCTTTTTTTAGAAAAAAAAGTTGTAAGAACCAATGGGGAAAGTTGAGGAAAGAGTCAACGCACAGAAACTTGAAACAGTATGTCTACGCCGTTCTGCTCTGTTTCTCGCCGTTATCAACTGAC
>JAHZMY010003096.1:0-18875 GCA_027743915.1 Seira sanloemensis | reverse complement strand
GACATTCTCTCATGACAACCCCGAAAAGTGAGGGTAATGAAACTATGTATGCAAATACGGAGAATGAGCAGCCGTTAAGGTACGTTGCTCCTTGAGTAAACCAATCGTCGACAACTTTAGACACAATGGCCCGCAATAAATCATTTTTATTCCAGTCAAACTTTTTCAACTGACAAAAAATAACCCTCCGTAGAATCAGGTGAAGGTGCCAATAAAAAGAGCGTTTTGCAGAGTTATTAAAAAGTTTAGGATAACCTCAGTCAACCTCACATTTTGTTAGCCAAGGGGGGTTCTACTAAAGTAAAGATTTCAGCAGTAGAATTCTGACAAAAAAGTGGCAGTTACTAGAACAGTTACAAAATTAAAAATCCTTTACGCCGACAAGTACGTAGAAAACTTTATACATAGGTAAATAAATACCTACATGTAGGTAGGTAGTTCCTGTAATAAAGATCTGCAGTTGCCATTATCATTATCGGCTAGTGAAAACGATACACGGGTTTCCAGTGAAAGTCATGTACGATATTTTACTCTTGTTTTGCTTGCGGTTGCATTCGAGCACCACTTTCTGTGTCCGAAAGGTAAACATTTTTCTTTCTGGGAGGCAAGGCTATGGCCCCACACAACCGCTCGCTTTCCGTACGTGCGTATTGATTCGGAGGAAACGTGAAAACCTTGACAGTTTTGTCGCTCTTTGTACACAGCAAGCGAGAGGCAGTAAGTTGCATTAGATGCAAAACCGTAAAGAGACATTTTAGTGAGGGACTACTGGGTGAGAAGGAACACGTAAGTCCTTCAGACAAAAAAGAACTTATGAAAACTTGTTTTCCGATCACGTCGCATACCCTTTTACTTGATTTTCCACACCGGCTCAGAAGTTAATTTCTTTCTTCCTCTTCGCTCTCCCAAATGATAGGTTAAAAATATTTGTACGTTTTGCACTTTTTAGCCCGTATCGTGTAGGTAATCTACTAAGCGCATCACGCCGTACATGGCGCATTTCTCCCCAGTTATGGCCTACAGGAGACACATAGTGCCTGTTCTGTGAAACTGTGGCATTTATATCCATTAAAAAGGGAAATGCTTTATATTATCATTTTCCTCCTTGAAAGAGTCGCTTTCCAGAAGGTGTTCGTGGAGAATAGAAGTGGTGTACTTACTGCAATCACCTTCCAGGTTTGCTGTGAGCACCATCAGCATCAGCGCTACCAAATATTTTTTTCGCCTTGGCTTCAGGAGTCGATATTAGCTGGGAAGAAGTCCTCTATCGGGGAAGACCGTTAGGTTCTCCAGTTCACCGCCTGCTTCTCTCACACACGACCAGCAATAATATTATTTTCATTCTTGTCGGAAACCAAGGAGAAAGGGCTCCATTATAATAAAGCAGCTCTCTCTGTCTCTCTCTCTCTCACTTCCTCCTTTCGTGTGGCTCTTGAGTGATAGCGGCAATGACGATGATCCTTGGTGCGAACGCGCTACCACTGCACGGACTTGCCACAGTGCCTGAAATAAAGGTGGAAGCAATAATCATACATGAAAGGAAAATATTAGCTGGTACACACTTTCTAAGGCTTCGCAGCTCACAGGATGTGGGAAATAGATAATAATATATTTTTTCATAGTCGATGGGACAGATAATGAAGCGACTATAAAAATGATTAATTCAACACTCGGTGGTCGACAATTCATCGGTGATGATCATCCCCAGCGATCTTTCACTTCCATTCATGTGCACTTTTTTTGTCTACCCCTCCAAACTTTCCTACACTCTGGTTTTTGCTTTAACTATAATTTTCTAGGCTATTGAGAAGCCATTTTTATTTCCTTTTAATATTTCACTCCGTTCAAAATCTATCTATAGTCATAGCAGGCAAATTTGATGTCGTTTTGGTATAAAAACATATCGTCCTTGTGCTGTGTGTGCACAGCGTCAAACTTAGTTCATTCATTTCTCCCTTGTGAACCTAAATAGCTTAGAAACTACCGCGAATCCATAAAGGTCTTTTTAATAAAACTTTTCCTACTCCAGTCTGTTATTAAAGGCAGGTGTTATTCTACTCATGTTGTAGGTCATTTTAATTGTTCCAATATACGCACACGAGGCGTTTCCAATACCATCAGGTAAATACATATGTAGTTAAGTATCTGCATACATATGTATATTTATAGTTGTACTTACGTACACTGGCAGTTTTACGAATCCCTCTTGCCAAACATTTCTTTCCACAGATTGCTAAGAATCAGCGATTACGCAACCAATTTAATTTACTCCATCTTGTTTGTAGCTGTTTTATCCCTTTAAAAGAATTTCCCTCTCACTGCTAACTCTTGAGAGCAATGTCAAAATCTCCTACTTTGCATTTAACTTCCCTAAACTTTCCTGAACGTGAAATCCGCTCCGAGGAATACTTTATTTTTAAGAGGCCATGAATCATGAATCTGTTTGGAATTTTAGATATTCCATCCAATTATTTTTTGTCGAAGGTGACGAATAAATGTTGCCATATAACCCACGCACAGCGAGTCTTTCTCTCCTCAAAAGAGTGAAACTGTGTCAGAGATAAAGCGTGAGAGCATGGCAAACTTTTGTAGAAAAGATCAGAGAAATTAGAATGTTGGTAATACAAAGGAAGGATGAAGATCCTGAATGACAATGAGCTCTCCGGATTGAAGGGAGAGCCAACTTCTCTGGCATCTTTTATGTGCTGTACTACGCGCCTCACACTCCGACCCAGTGAAGAGGCAACAGTGACACACTCTCAGACACCCGCAGAAAGAGAACGAGAGCTCAGCTCACGTGTGGAGAATGGAAATGTTGAAACTTCAATAGTTACATGAGTGGATTATTTAATTCGGAAATAAACATTACAAAACAATTCATAATTTCACCCCGGATTTGGGTCAATCCCAAATTGGGATTCCCAATACGGACAGTCAAGTTGAGAAAGAGAGTTTGCTCATGCCCCCGCTCCCAAAGTACGTTTGTTACAAAAAAGTTATGATAGCTTCAAGCTACAGATTAAAGCCAAATTTCATGTATCCTCTCAAACTACTTGAAAAGGAATGGATTTTCTTCTCCTTTCAGCCGACTTCTGAAAGGCCCAAAACTGTCCAGAGAATTTACAAAACAAACGCTGACGCAAAGTCAAGTTTACTCGTGTTTCGCACACACACACAAGCAAACTTTCTCTCTCGCTCATTAAGACACTTCCAACAATATGAAATTAATTATAGAGTTGTAATTCTAGAGTTTCCTTTACATTAAGTATACACTTGTAACGTGCAACTTTTGAACATAACTTTCAACGTTTTGAAAAAAATGAGACTCATTTTTAAATGGGACTTGCAAAAGATCTGACACAGTTGGAGTTTGGACCTCTAAAACCGATTTTTCAACTCTCGCTCTGTGTTTATGTTTACGGAAAAGTTCGTTTTCCCATGCCGACGATCTCATGCAACTTCGAAAAATGTGTTTGTGAGCACAAAGATATTGATCAGTTTCAAAACTCACCCTGTCCACATTTTACAATGAAGTTGTTAGGCCGTGTATTCAACTGCACAAGCGAACAATTGTGGCTTTACATTGTAAGTAAAATATGACTTTTTGTGGGAGCACAGACTCGGGCTGGAAGTGCCTTGTGCCCTGCGAGTAGTGTGGCATTTCTCCTTGAGGAGAAAACTAGAAGAAAAGAAAACTACGAAATAAATTATGTTAAATGAGGTACATTATCTGCTGACGTAAACACGAGAAATGTTAAAGATACTGGCATGTCATTATATCGGCGTAGACTAGCACAACAAGAAAAAAGTTTTCGTTTTCCTGAGAACCTCCATATTGCACCTAGAGCAAAATCGTGTTTTGTTTCTATCTCCTGATAATGTGGATACGCCATATCCAGCACATTTTTAAATACCTTCCTTCCGTCAGCGAGCACAACTAGGTAGGGGAGCAAGGAAAAAAGTGTGGGTGAAAGTGATACTTTCACTCGAACCTAGGATATTCAGGTTTCCAATAAAAAGGCAAAAAGTGTTTCAAGTCTGCAGGAGAAAACCAGGAAACGATTCATGAAGCCTTAATGAAAATTTCAAGAATGTCTTGACAGAGAAAAGAAAGACTCACAGAAGACTTTTTATCCTTGATATGGCTCCCATTACCAGGAGACTTTTTTTCTCGAGCTGCGGCGTAATAGGGTATGGAACAGGGAAAAATTAGACGTTGGGTAAAAGCCATAGTATTTTTAAGTGAGCGCTCCCCCAACTATTCCCATGTAAGTAATTTTCCTTGTTCCTTCATCCCAGAATTTGTATGCAAATATAAGTTCTACATATTTTAAGCTGGATGCGATAAATACGACAACGGTAAATTGTCTTACTTGTTTAGCAAAATTCATCTGTGGTTTTCCTCTTTCAGCGCGAGGCTCTCACTTGTCTGCTGTCGGTGTAACTAGATTCTTTAGAAAGTGAAAGCAAAGGGCAGACAAGGAAAATAGAAGTGAAGACGTGCTACAATGTAATAATAAGCAGACGGAAAGAAAACCTTTTTTAAAATGTCCCTAGCAGCTCCAACAAAGTTTTTCTTATTTCACTGTCACTCGGTGTATGCGCATCTACGAGCTCTCTCTCTCTCACTCTCTCTACTGTGTGTAAACACTGACTCTACGTCTACAGCTACTCGCGGCTTCGTAGTTTTTCTTTTGCATTTAGGCTTTTTCTTTCCAGACTTTTCTCACCAGAAAACGTAAACTTAGACGTTGGAAGAATACCGCAAGACCACTCTTTTCTCTACGAGATGAAGATGTTGAAACACCAAGAATGGGAAAATTCATGGCTGAAAATCCTCTTTCTTCCTTTGGTACACTTTTTCCGAAAAAGATATTTTCATTTGGGAACTGCTTCATAAAAGTATGGCCCAGTGCTGAAAGGAAAATTGGATCGCGGCGGCGAGAATGCTTGTATCATGACGATGCATGCGTACAAGTTTCAGGTGTGCAGAGCCTTGCACAGAAACTGCAGATAAAGTCCTGCTACGTCTAACACATTTTTTGCATTCTCCGTTATTTTTCAGCCACTATTCAATTGTGAAAATAAGATTTTCCTGCTATTTATGAAATCCCCATCCTCTCTTCTCAAGTGTTTGGGGAATCATTTGATTTTAACTTTTTGGCAATGACGCAAGAAATACTTTACGGGATAATACGTATGTGCATAATAAGTGCATGCATTATTTCGCTTTTGTGAAGTTAAAGTTTATGGGATGAGATGAATTTCGTGCTTTCTTAGCTCAACTGAAATTACTCTGAGAGTCATAAAAACGAGGGAAAGTTCGTAACAATTACCATAACAATGGGTGGAAAATGACGGCGGGAGATGTATAAGCGGAAGTTTGCTGGTTTTCTGCATGTATTTGCTTGTGTAATGAAAAACTTTATTATGCAATTATCGCGCCAAAATCATCGTCATTACTACCCAATAATACTAACAACCTTAATTCCTTTCCTGCGTTAAGCTCTATTTAAGGAGGCATTCAGAGATGTACGCATAATGACATCATAATCGTTGACGAGTGCGGAGGTGGTGACGGTTATTGCTGGCGTGCGTATGTATATTTCTAATTATAAGAAAAAGCGTGTGCTACCGATTAGCGGCGTATCGACTTTACTTGGACTGCGTAAAACTCCTTCTTCCAGTCGAGAAAAATAATGAGAAAGCTGGGCAGGATAAAGTCTTGGCGAAAGCATTGTTCCTTGTTAACAATTCTTGGTTATCAAGTTAAAACAGCAATTAAATTCGAATTAGTTACCTTTTTGCTTGACTTCTGCCTTAAGTCTGTCCCATAAAAAGTACCTGTATCCTCTGCCTGACTGCCATTCGAAAGCAACAAAGTCTGGCAAAGTTTTCCCCGCCTAATCTCCCTTCCTCGTTTCCGTCGAGCAGTTCATTCGGTATGAGCCCACCTTCAACATTAATGGCATTTCTCAAGTAGCCCAGAGGCAAGTAAATGTATTAAAATTAAAGCAGTTGAGCGTGAATCTTTCACATCCCCTCTCGTTCTTCCCGACTGTTCACGGTTATAGCAAGTCTTTAGTTTGGAGAAAGTGCATAAATACGGCAATGATAGTCTATGACTATGACCCTTTTTCCTCCTGACATCGAACTGAAAGCTGTTTGTAGGCATTAGGCAAACTGCATTAGGCCAGAAAATACATGGGTTTGGGGTGTTGGTGATGGGGATAGTTGTGTGTCTTCGAGGAAATGTTTATTTATTGCTGCATTTGTCAAAATGACTGTGGAAGATATCATGGTGCCCTGTGCTGGTTTCCAGCCATTTATCAATATTTCACGTTGTGAAAGTTGTAGCATTACGAGCACGACGTAGCCATTCTCTCAAGGCATCGCTGCTGGGCGAAGAGAAGGCAGCAGGAGCAGTGGCACATCACTTCAGACTCTCGCCGTTACATAGAATTTTATGGCTGATACGATTCTAGCTTACATCTTACTTCTTCTCACACAATCTCCCTCTCTCACTTCGTTTCCACTCTGGAGGCAGAGAGGAGCAGACAACCAGCTTTGGAGAAGGAATGGGAACGGAAGCTTCTGATGTATCTCAAAAATAAAGATTATAGGAGAGGAAGAAAAATCCATCAATTTTATCAATGAAATTTAACGGAAAAAATGTTTCATCAAGAGGGATACTTTGTGAAATGAAAGGAATTTATTTGAGACCCTGATGGATTCTCTCTTGCCCCAAGGTCTACAGGACAGAAATTGCCCCTTTAATCATGCCCGCGCTCAGAACCGCTCCAGCTCTGCATAAGTGGAACTCTCTTCACGAGAGCCTCCTCACACCGCACGCTCATTTAGAAGATGCAACCGCAATTTTAAATTTTTGGGTCAACGACGATCGCAGCCAGCACACCACTCTAATTCCATTTCTCAATTTTCAATGAAACAGTTTTCATAAGTTTTCCCGACGTTGTCTGACTGCGAGATCAGACTCGTTTCTCAGCTTCTACGCCAGCACAGGACTTTCATCGCCCCAGGCAGTAACATTCAAATTTGTCAAAATCTTTCTCTAATTTTTCGTGTTTATTGCCAACGCTAATTTCGGAGAAATCTCTGTTTGGTTCAAACTCGAACTCATTAACATTCCACCAAATCGCCTACAACTCCCCTCGCTTTTGTTCATAAACCGCACAAAAATATTATTGCCACGCTGAGATGCAGACAAGAGTGCTTATTCCCCAGGCAGTGAGGCATGTACATATTTATACACACATCCTGAAACCAAACCCCGTCTCACAGGCCGCTCAAAACATGCGAAAACTTTCTTTGCTGCATCCTGTGTCTGCCTTTCCCTGATCTTGCTCTGCTGCTCCTGCCACTTTTTTCACTCACAGTTGCATACGAATGTACCAATGATGCCTTTTGTGCACACAAAATTTACGAGAGCGGAATTTCCCTTTTTTGCACTCACGCAAACCTACTTTCCATTTGGAAGGGGATATTTCAGAGAAAAAACAGTAAACAAATAGTTGCTCGAGAAGAGCCTGTCAAGAATGACGACCTGGTTTACTGCTGCTATTTTTAAGTTTGTAATAATAAGTATGTATTGGGTGGGCACACAAGTAAACAAGATTTTGCCATGGACGAGCAAAAAACCTACTAAATCTCCATTTGTAACCTCCCCCTCGAAGAAGTTTATAACAGAGGAAGGTTCAACTTTTCTGAGAAAATGATAGTTTCCCACGATTTCTTGATCATGCTGCTTAGAAGGAATGAAAGAATGAAAGTGAAAGAAGGATACAAATAGTATCGTTTTCTCGAGAAAAAATTACGTAGTATCGGAATCCCGTTTTTTGTATTTCTCAACTACTATATTTATTTCTGGGTAGAGATTATATGTACGCGATTGTGTGTAGGTGCATACATTTTTCATTCATCGTTTTCCTCCAAACTTGATAAACCCGTGTTCTTATGACTCTCACTGTTTGCAAGCAATGCTTTGGCATGGTTAAATCCATTCTCATTCCTGCGGCTAAATTATGATCCCAGAAGAATAAGGCAAAAAATGTGGAAAGAAAATAGCAAGATGTTCAGTGCAGGAAAAAGAAAGGAAGCCAGACAAAAGGGGAAGGGAAAAAGTGTAGGAAGGAATGAGCAAAGAGAATCAACTTGAAATAAGAATAATAATTTCTCCTCTTTTATTTCGAGTTGGTTTAAGCACCAAAAAAATGAACTATCGTGGAATACAAAAGTGAGTCTGGTGAGTCTGCGAGAAGAATGAGCAAACGTATATGTATGCACAAGGGTAACGCCATTTTGGTCCTTTATATTCCTGATTCTCAGGATATTCTAACAAAGGTATTGCGTCTGAAAGAAGAATCTTGTCATTGTGAAAATCGCATTCAACAAAGCAATTACTCCATCACATTTATTTACAAATTTTTTACTAGAGCCGCGTGTATACATGGAATCTTGAATTAAAGGAACAAATAACTTTTTTTCGAATGTGTGACCCAAGTCAGGAATTAAAAGTTTTTGAACTAGGCATATTCACATCACAAGGAGTTTTTAATCCACTGTCATATCATATTTTCATAATTGCACTATATTCATCCACAAAAGGTCTTTTTAACCTCCGATTTCATTTTGTATATATTTAAGTGTGCGTACAGGAAGACGAGCATGCAATTTATTGCCATTAGAAAGGAATGAATAATGCGCATAACAAAAACGAAATAAAATGCGTGTTAGCGCATATATGAGCATCAAGCCATAAATCCTTGTACTTACAGCACATCATGTTTTCTTGCTCTGTTGAAAAGGAAGGGGATTCTTAGGAGAGAGGAGCAAAAAAAGTGCTGCTAGCTTGCATTTCACAAAACTGGCGTGTGTAAGAGGACGTCGTTGGATTACCCTGTGCGAACTTGATACGAGAGAAATAGGATGCTATCAATACGATTTCTTATGTAGCCCCTTATTATGTAAAATGTGTTAGGCAGCGAGTCGTGATGGTGAAAAAGCCCCTCTCCTGAAGATATACTTCGCATCATTCCGAGCATCCCAAATATGTGAGTACCTTCACTGTGGGAGGACAAGTCGCATGAATAGTTTCTCTGGAAAATCTCTCGCCTCAGGCGGAAATACTACATACTTGTCCGTTTTTACGGCCAACAACTACGAAGTATGAGGTACGAGATCTCTTTAAACCCATGTGGGAAAGATACTCACTTCTTTGCCCGTTTTAAAGTATTAAAATGTATGCACCAAAAATGCTGGCCTATACATCGTCTCACGCATGCCTTGTCGCCTCTTTCTCTCTGCATTATTTCCTCGTGTTTTCCCCTGTACCAAAAGGTTTCATCCTTTTCTTTTAGGAAAAAAGCCCTTTCTTTGAGCGCTGGAGAGAAAAGGAGTTTGCAGAAGAGCTTGAGTTGACTAAAGTGTGTTGGTTCTCCTGTTTAACGGTTGTCACTCATTGCCAGCATATGGCTCAATAAAAGAGGACTTTATAAAATAACGTTTCAATACGAACAGCTTAGGAAGAAGAAGAAAAAAAAGTTTGAAAAAAATTCTCGTTGAATGTATGACACGACGGAGGAACACATAGCGTCTTTATATTTATTTAAGGAAGAAATGAACACTCAACTGGCACAGGGGGAGAAAAGAGATTCGCGAAGAATGACAGATTTAGTACATTCATGTTGAAAAGGAGAAAGTCGAGTTTAGCTCTCACTTCAACTTTATGAAGCTTCATAAATCAAAAAATCTTTCGACCCTAAAGTCACATCATTGGCGATCAAAGAAATTTGCGTGGGCTTTGCAAAAAATATAAAGGATGTTGAAAGAATCCACATTGTAATAGAATTTTTTTGATGATGGCACTTGAAGAATATAAATAAAATCAGTTTGAAGCACATACACACATACGGAAGACGTATCCCTCCGAATCTCAACAATTTCATTGTGTTTGTCATAGTCATAATCAACCGCGTTACGAGTCTCCCCTATAGCGAAATGGATAGATTGGCCGTTTTATCTTATCCCAACTTTTTTGTTCTCTTTGAGTTTGTGTGCTTGGATTTGCAGCTCATTCGTATATGCATAAAATATGTACCATAAGAAGAAAGTTGTGTGCAGAAATACGCCGAGTGTTTGTAGAAAGACTAATGCTGGTGATATCAAGGTAAGAGATATAGCAAGTTATTTTTTTCGTACCGAAAGAGCAATAACTTTTATTCTTGGAAAATAAAAGAGAAAAGATCCATTTATATTTTGATCGGATACATTTGGTTTTCGAGACACGACGTCCTGTTTCCAAGGCTCCACGTTTGTTAAAACTTCCCTTTTTTCCTAGAGTCAACGTGAAGAGAATTTTTAATCAGAAGTTGATTTTCTTTTCTTCGTTTGACTGCATTATGCAGGAATTTCTTTCACTTTTATCTCATGTGTTGAATACATACTAGAGTGTAGCAGAAGAAGAGAAGAGTGGGAACCGGTGCGTCAGGAAAGAAAGAGAAAGGAGTGCGGAAGGAAGAAAGAAGAGTGAGAGAAAAGAATGACGAGGATGACTACAAGTCTATATATGGATACGCGTGGAAAAGAGTGATCCAGACTCTCTCTTTTCCTCGTCGAGATTATGAAGTCGGAGAGGGGAAGGGAAACGGGAAAGAAATACTCAAGATGCAGAGCTACCACTCTCCCTCCTTAAATTTCCAACGCTCATCAGTTGATTTTACATTGATTTAGGAATTCGATTTCCTAACATGTTACAAAGTGTACGCCGAGCTTCTCGTCGCGATGAATAGTTTAAGTGCTTCCACTTTCTCCAGAAAAGAACTTGTTTTATCGTATTACTCGTGTAAAAACACATTTCCCTTTTTTCCACGGAAAATACATCAACTTAAAAGCATCTCTTTTGATGATCAAATTGGTGACAAAAATTTATGTGAATTGAAAGGAGGAAATAATTTTCACTTGGAGTAGTTCCCTTTTCAAATTTCTTTAATCACTTAAATCCTAATAATGTACATGCATATCACTATATGTTTATCCGGCTGGCGCTTTCATCCTCCTCCACACTTTTACAAATCAATGGCACCATTTATCCACCAATTTTTCTTGGAATAATTTGACTTAAATATCTCCACACAGACTTTGCTACCTAATGCAAAGGGAAGAGACTAAGACTGGTTCAGAGGGAATACAAAGACAGCTCTTATTGCGTCGCGTGGATTCCAGTGGAAGTCCTCAAGCGAGAACGAGGTGAGACGGGCAAGTGTGAGTAGAAAGGTAGGAGGGTAATTTATACCAGTACCTAAAGAATGAAGGACGTAAAGAATTTTTTCCGAGTCAACTTGACAAATCCTTGATCTCGGTGGCATTCACGTTTACACTTATCATGCCTTTCAAAGGACTTGTGTCGTCTTCATTTACAATTTAGAGGTAGTAAAAAGCCAGAGATTGAGATTGAGTACAACACGTTCCGTCTTTCTAAACTTGCGTTTCACACTCGCTTTCTTGTTGCCGTTTCAACCAACACCTTCCATTTCCTTTGTCTGGACTTCCCCAAGAGAAAAAGCAGNAAAAAAGCTCTTGGACTGGGGAAAATTTTCGATCCTTTGATTCATTTCCCGGTGACTGTCGCAATATCAAATGCTCACTTTTGAGCAGGAAACGGAAGCACGACCAAAAAGGATAAAAGTTTTTTTTATATAAAAATATCAAGTTCCTTTACACCACGCAACTCCAAAAACTCTAAAAAAAATACTAATCTGCAGAGCAGGCGTAAATATACGACGTAATCTAGACCTTCAAATGAGATTACATCTGCAAGCTGTAGCCATCATGATCACGGAGCAATTAGGTTTTTGGGCATTTGATCAATTGCAGTTGTAGCTTAAGGAAACCACGAAATTGTTTTTTGTCTCCTTCCCAAACCCATCCTGGCTCTTTATGAGCCCAGTTTGTTCCATAAAGGTGATAATTACAACAGAGATTATCAATACGCTCGCAAAAGGACGGCAATAAAGAAACAAGTATGTACGCTAGCAACAACACGAACCGCCACAGTTTCGGGGAAAGCGCTGTTCTCAGAACCCTCCCATAAATTTCCAGCCTCGCATAACGGTAACAATAATTTTTTAGGTGTTTGTAACTCGGCCAAAAAGTGATCCAAGATAAATATTGTGTGCCCAAAAGATAAACCATTTTCATGCAAACACCTCTCCCCCTTAAGGGTATACAACTGGGACGATCGCAGCCAACAGGAAGCAGAGACTCTGAGCCAGTGACTGAGAGAGAACGAGAGAAAAGATATTTCATTTAAAGTTAACCACGCAATCACCCAAAGTGATATACAACTTCGTAGGCAAAACCTGCAGCGCGACTACTCATTCTCCTCCGGTTCAGCTTTTGTTCCAAAAGTAATTGCAATGAGTTATCCCCGTCATTAAATAAAAATTTGTTTTGAATGCCTGGTTTACGTGTACAGCGTGAAATAGCAGTGGGTACGTACCTAAGTACATATACAAGGCCCCAACAGAAAAAAGCTCATTCTCACTTGACCACACATGCCCCACATTCCATTTACGAGAAGCCAAGCCGTTTTTCTAGGTGTGCATAGGTACGCGACGCTACACCAACATTTGGACTGGAAACAAGAACTTTCTCTTTCGCCATGACTTTGTGGAATGTGTTTGAGTGGGATACTTGCATATTTTTGATTGTGCGATGTACATATGTATGTATGCATGTATGTATGTATAGCAAACAAGGAGACCGAGAACTCGGCACAATCTTCCATGATACGAGAAGATGGGCTGTGTTGTGGATGATCCTGAACAGAGAGCGGAGAATGTAAGAGTACAGCGTGCCTTTACTTACAAAGTACCACTTGTTCAGTGGATAATGCTGATTTTGAAGTTTCCCCATTTGTCTCGGATTTATTGCCTGCATCCAGATGCACAATCCTTTTAATTACACGTTACCCTTTTCACTACGTAAAATATATCCGCAGCAGAGGGATTTTTCAGAGGAGAGAATAACGAGCAAAATGGGGACAGTAACAGGAAAAAGTTGTTATTGTAGACTGTGTCATATTATATTGATTATTTCACCGATAAGCATTCCACGTCCATTTTCCTTCAAAGTAAGGCAACGCATCGCAATCTCGTAAAACCTTTTCACCCTTCACGCTCCCTTCCAATTTCCAAACGAGCTGAACCTTTATGTATTCCACCCGAAAAGTATCCACCTTTCATTGCCATTGCACTTGAGAGAAAAAGTGATTTCGTCCAGAAGTCAAGAATGTCAGGACTCTAAACTTTTCCGGTAGAGTATTTTTTGCTACCATCGTAAATTGTGCATGGTGCAAGGAGCCAATACAAGTGTGTGTTATTCATTTTTTATTATTGTGCGCTTTGCCCAGCTTCCTCTCCACTCAAAAGTTTTAGGTTGCATTGAGCTGAATATAAGCCCAGATGAATATGTCGTTTAACTACCGTAATCAGAATTTCCTTTCTTCGATATGAGCACAGAGACAATGAAATATCGGAAAGGTTAGTAGACTATGGCTTTGCAAGCCATGTGAGACAAAGTTTGAGATTGCCAACTAAAGCAATGCTCTCCAGTATATCTGGAAGAGTCATTTCGAACAAAGCCATATTAGCAGATATAAGTGCGGCAATAAATGGTTGCTTACAAGTGGCAACTTCTTGATAGGATTGCCAAACATCAACTCCATTGAAAACATTCCCATAAAATGGAATTGAATTTCCATTTGTGTCTGCTTCAAATGGAAATGTATGAGACGGGTGGAAGCACTGACTTTTCCCAGCAGCCTCTTACCTGACTCTAACTTTCAAAGTCACATTCGCTCCGGTCTGCAGTCGACGAATGGAGCTGAGGAAACAAAAGCATTTCCCCTTTTCTGCATTTGCATTGGAAAATTAATTGTGCTAGGTAGACGGATTTATGCACATACAGTTTCTCTCTCGCCAGCTCCAGCTTTCACTAGAGCATAATATAGTTAAATAAGTGGAGCATTGTGAAATGAGGAGCTTTCTTTATGAGTTTGTCTGCCTTTTATTTAATGCCCAAAAATGGAAAAATCTACAAGTGTCTTGCTTTTCGCGATCCCACCGTGTGCCTAGCAAATGAGGTAAAAGCTGCTTCTCTCTCTAATGCATGTACCTATGTACAATGTATGTACGTACTTTGCCAAAGGTCTTGCGTTGTCTGCGGAAGGCGGAAAATACGGGATGGATAGTCAATTTAAAGGAGTATAGTGCGAGGCGCAGTGAAAGGCTAGTTTTGTTGCAGCAGAGCAAAGTTATCACTGGAATACTTGAGTAGACACAAGGCGGAAATAAAAGATGAGAGCTATAGAATGATTTTACATAATATTAAGGCTCAGAGTCTCGTTGATACATGAGGAGTGGAGCAATGTCAGAATCTAATCTGGACTCTCAGTCGTTTCCCTCCCTTCCCCTCACACCAGACCTTCTCAAACTGGCCTGGAAGTGCGAATAAGAGCGTACGGAAATTGATTTTGAATTCGGAGTGAAATGAAAGTCTCTGATTTTTCTACACTCACTTTTTCCAAGCTTCCAGCGGCATTTCCATACTCGCTATAATAAAGATGTTTCCTATTTTGAGAGCAGTGGAACCTCGGGAGAAGGAAACGTAGTCATGGTGAAAGCACCGCCACTACCAAAGTAAGCACAGTTTTGTTAGTAGCATCCTCCAGCATTATATTTGTAAAATGAACTTTTTTCTTCGGTGATTTAAAAAGGAAAACAGAATGAATCACGAGCAATAAATATAATCTCCATTATCCATGCCATTTGAATCGTATTGGAAGTTAATTGTAGTTTTTTTAAATGGAGCCCAAGTTTAACTCTGTGTTACAGGGTTTACTTCCTTGCCATATTCTCTTTTTTCTTGTTTCAGAGAGTTTGAATGTGAACACTGTGAAGTCAACGGAGCGGAAATATAAAAAAGGCAAATAGGTCTCCTTTCCCCTTTTTTATTTCTTCTTTCTTTGTTTCTCCTTTTCCACTGCTAACTTTTTTTCCGCTAAACTAGGTACATAGAATCAATAACAATAATGAGGGGACTTGTGAGTCTATAGTACGTGCAATTACTTCCTTAAGAAAGTGGAAAACGACGTCGACGCTGATGGGAAATAATCGAAGTAATGGACAAAATTTGAAGTGAAAGGGAGGTCTCGAAAAAATGTACACGCTCGTATATCCAAAGTGTCCGTAGTCAGCCCAACTTGTATAAACATGTAGGGATGGAAATAAAGAAATGCTGATTTTGATGTCATGAACATTTACGTCAAAAGCAGGGTGCATTAAAAGAAACATTCTCCATGACCCGAATAATAACCATTTCGTATATTACTTAAGTATATGAAAACAGACACGGGTACTTGTTATACATGTTGCACAGACTTACACGAATGAAGGGAAAAAATGTTGTGAAAAGTATTTCCAGGGGATTTCAGTTCAACCTTCAAAAAGATTTTTACGTCGGAAGCAAAAAAAAGAAGTTTTGAAGCTCGGAATAAAATTGTAACTTTTCTCCGGGTATGAGCCCATCTCGAGTATTACACTGTGCGAAAAGGTCTTTTTCAAGGGGGAGAGATGAGTGTTTGACAATTTCCTCGTGCAGTCCATGCATAAGTGTATTTCTTTCTCCATGTGGATGTGGCATAGGGGAAAATAAGACATAACGTCCTTCGTTTCCCCTTGCCTCCCTCCTTCAACAGCAGCATCCATACATATGAATGTGGGGTAGACGACAAAGAGCAATGTCATCAATAAGCATATTACAGGCGTCCGGGAAGCATGTCCAACTCAAAATGAGAAGAGAAATTTCCTTTTGCAATAATAACTAACTAGTTCACTAACAGTTCTCCGCTAGGGTCATTGAAATACTGCACTTTTTCCCCTGATGAAAAGGAGAATAAAAAGTGCCGCGACGAAATAAAGGAGAAAGCTGACTTTGTACTATGGCAAAAACCAGTTTTCCAATTGGAAGCTGTGGGGGATTGGGCTTGTTGCCAGAATTACCAAGAAATGGAATCTCATGTGTTTTCTATTGGCCCTGCAAAGCCTGAGAAAATTGTTAAAATGAGAGTCCTATGAGAGTCTTGCAAAAAAAAAACCTTAGCAAAAATATAGAAGGGAATGAATGAGATTTCTGGAAGGAAGAAAATGGGAACCCTTGAATTTGCTCGAGGAATCTACGATGCTCACACAAGAGAAGGATATACACGTATGACTATATTATGTGTTTACTACGAGACTTTGCTCATGAAACGAACGAGAGAAACGACGTTGGTCGAGCGGCCTGGTGTTTGATACAGGATGCAAAAGGCTAACTCATATTTGTCATTTTCAATAACTGCCCCGATTCATTTTACCGTAATACATATTTTTTTTTACTCTTCTCTTGAATTTTAGTACGAAATGTGTGACCGTAATGAAATACATGAGTGCTCTTTTTTTGTTTTCCGCTTTCAAAATCCCATCGACTAGCAGGCCCAAATATACCGCTAGCTGGAGCGCATTGCAAAATACGTAATATTGTATATATATGTGTCTCCGCTAAGGAGAGTGAGGGGCCTCCGGAAAACTCTGTAGAGGGAAATGAGAGGAGCTCATATTTATTTTCATTTTTGGATACGTGGCTGGCAGCAAGGCAGCCAGCTCTTCTTTCGAAACCCCCGTAATAATGAAAGTGCAGAGGCGGGACAAACCCTGACATGGAATATTACGTCCTGGGTAATGAATTGGACGTGAAGGGTCGAAATTAATTTCAAATGAGTTTTTTAGCATGGCAAAGAGAAAACTAAAAGTGGAGGGACAATTTCCAACAAATTACATGCTCGATACTCATTTGAACATGAAAATATTTGACGGTTGGATGTTGGATTCCGGATAAATTGGAGATTTTTACCTTGAATCAGATAACAATTTGCATATACATAATAATAGCTTTCCCTTTCAAATAAACGGGTCATATGACTAATAAAGCGGAGAACCGAATTCAAAGTATATTTTCATTTACCTCATTCTGTTTTTTACGTGGGCGCTGAAGTCAAAACAAAAAGTGAAAGAGCCATTATCTTTCACTTTCCCTGAAGAAGCCAAAGTCAACGCTTGACATCGGTTTAAGTGACAAAGGGAAAAGACGAAGTACATAATATGTGCTCATCCATTTCCTTTCAAACATATGACGACCTATCCCATTTGTACGTGATGGTGACAGCAACTCCTGTTTCCTGCCTTTCGTTAAGGTGGATGATGAACATAACAGAATCTAAGTTGTCCAGCTACAATTTCCTTCATTATATTTCCATCATTCACATTTCTCCGTGGCTGTGTGTGAGAGTTTGACAAAAGAAGGAAGAAATGCGGTATCGTCTTCAGCATACATTTATAAAGAAAGATAATACTACATACTACTCGATTCTTGTGTATATTTTGGCACAATTTTGTGTCCTACGTTTGTAATCCAAAAATGATTGTTGAAACAAGATCCTCCCAAGTTGATAATGTACATACGTTAGGTATGTATGTAATAGATAATGTCGATCACAGGTAGTGTATACAAATGTTATCGTAATGTGGAGCAGCAATTCTTAGCATGTTGGCATGGTGCATTTTCCTTGATTTTGGGAGAATTTTTTGACAGGAATGGAAACAAAGTATCGAATATGATTTTGATGTCAGCTGGTTATCAATCAATGAACTAACCGACATATGGAATGTTGCATTTGACTTTTCGTTTTATATATTATTTGCTTCTGCTTACGGACGGAAACCAGCAACTAAATACTATTTAAACTACATATATTATCACATTCACTGCAGAAAGCGAACTGGCTCTTGTACCGTGTTCAATAAAAATATTATTATCCGCTCCGTATTGATTAGAAAAGTAAATTGCATAAAGGCTTGAGAGAGGTTTTTTAGTTAAAAGAGTCGGAAACCAGGCTTAATTAAAAGCATACACACATTCTATTTGGAAGCAATCACTTCAATCAAAAGAGGCTCTCATTTTTATTGACATTTATTAACGTAGAAATCACGTTCAATTACTGCAGCAAAATTGGAATCCAGCCAAGTATTAAATAAAGCCTTGTCTCTTGAAACAGCTAACAGACGGTGGGTAAAGTTAAATTTTCAAGGAAATAATTTGAAATGGGGAAAGAAAATACTAGAATATTGCAGTCTCGTTTTTCTCTTCTGTATTTGTATCTACCATCCAAGAATATTTTACAGAAAGATACTACGGCAGAATTCACTAATAAAAATATGACCAAACTCTGACTACGAGCTTTGTCTTACATTACGTAACGCAAATGTTCAACTCAGTAAAAATTATAAAGCCCTTGCTTTATAAATTTAATGGTAGAAATCGCCGATCGAAATGTTTATTAAAACATGATATTGTAAAATATTTTTAGTCAAAGTGGCGAATATTCTATTTTTAATTGTTGAATGAATGTTTGAAAAATGATTTACAATTAACCAGATATGACGAGTACAAGTAGTAATCGCCCTGGCGATATGTTGTATTTAGGTATCTATCTCAAATTGAGATTCTCAATCATAAAACATATATTACAAGTTATATTGTTGTCGACTAACAAACAAGCTTTCAATGAAACTATTCTTTTATAAAAAACCTAGAAGATCGACCCATATGCATATTTTATCCAATCGTATTTAGTTTTGGCTGTTGTACTTACACTACATCCTACATATATTATTCTGTAAGGCACAAAAATGAATGCTAGCCATTGAAATGTGTCCAAGCCAACTATGAAATATTGAACGCAGGTCTTTATGAATGTACTC
>JAHZMY010003095.1:0-14627 GCA_027743915.1 Seira sanloemensis | reverse complement strand
GTTTCGATCCACACCAGAACACGTTGAGCCCACCGCCAAGTACGACGACGGCTAAACCCATGCCTGATCTGCCAGGAGCTCTTCCGATCCACTCCAAGGTACATACATATTTGCATATGCCTACATACTCAATAACCTCCGGAATGAGGAAGACGAAGATGCAGTAGAAAATAGGGAAAGTGTATCGTTGACGTAGATTTCCCGCTGTTTTACCTCTTTCTCCAGAGTACCTCAGAGTCTCATTATAAACATTTCCACTTTTTTATAATGCCCCATGGGAGATATACAAAGTCTTTTCTCCTTCCTATCATTTCTGCCCTCAAACCAGAGGCAAACTATTGTACTTTTGTCTTTCTTTTGCAGCTCGTTGTGTTGCCCAAAGAAGCTGATGCAAATATGCCACTGGAGCCCGAGCTGGATCCTGTCACTCGACGACGATTCAATGAAACTTACCCATTTGGCTCTGTTCCTGCGAGTATGGTTCCCGGTACGTTCCTTCTCTTATTATTATTATTTTCATAATATGCTTTCTTGATTAAAAGCTCAAAGAGTAGGAGAAAGAGCATTAAGTAAACGTCTTGCGAAGCGTCATCATCTTTCATCGCAAAAAGGAAGAAGGGAAAGAAAGTTTCGTTTTTCGTGTGTCTGCCGTTTTGTCTGTGTCAACTTTTTCCTTGGTCCATTATCAGCTCAAAAACTATTGTACCATCCCTTTGTACAAAAAAACGAGCAAGTTTTCAACTTTTGTTCAGATGGAAAGTCTGGATCTGATAAGCGTACTATTTGTTCATGTTCTCATTACAATTGGAAATATTGAAAATGTTGAGTTGATGCAAGGGATAGTGATTACGTGGAGGCGCCATTGGGAAATTCCTATTTTCGTCTTTTGAACTCCCTTCACTCCTCATGTTACAAACGAGATCAAAAGAATTTTTTACGACTTTCTCTTTTTCCTATGAAGTCGACATATTCCATTAAAATAAATTTTGATTTTAATCGCCTCCCATATACATACATTGTATGCGTATGTACATTTGTACTTTTCCAATCCCATTTTTGACCGAGTTTATTGAATTTTGAGCGGATTGAAACTGAAACTTGATTTCTCGTCGTTTTTTTCTTACGTTAGGACCTCCAACCTACGACGGCTACGTGTGCAGTACAAAGGGAAGTGTTGTGGGGGCAATTTTCACCGTTCTCCTTCTGCAAGTGGGCTTGCTCCTCTCCTTCTGGTATTTTTATCGATCTAAGCAACGTCACTGGTCCAAGTTGGCTGGGATCCAAGACTCATCATCACTTCATCACCCCCATCATCATCACCATCACAGCCGTCACGCAGGTGGTGGCGGTGGCAGCCACTCTTCTTCATCCTCGTTTTCAACGTCGCCTGAAGTCATCTTCAGAAGTGTGTACGACAGACTGTCAGCAGGTGGAAGAAGACCTATTTTGATCCCCTACCCCAACTCACAGACTTCCTCCTCCTCATCCGCTCACCCAGGTGTAGATGAATAAGGGTAGTGTCAGGGAACGTGTGTCTGAATTAGAGAGACCCATCGTCAGCATACCAACTATTTTGTATGATCTTACTTTAATCTATAAGCTTATAATCATCATCGTAAAATGGAATGGCTGAGACAATGATCATGAAAGTTGAACCTTTTTTGTAATAAAATATGGCCTAGGTTTTTCATTAAACTTTCCTTCTTGTCGAGGTCGACTCGACAAACTTCTTTTTAGCATCACGGCATTTTAACACCGGTTTTTGGCTTCCTTCTCTCTTCTTACAAATGTGTCAAACTTTCCCTTCTCCCTGCAGAAACTTTCTCCGTCTGCACGGTGAGCCTAATATGCATGTTGCTTGAATGAGCGTTGATGATGCGTGCAAGCATTTTCTACAGAACTTTAGATGCGTAGGTGTATGAATTGCGAGTTGTGACTGTGGCTTATTTATAATTTAATGGAACATAATATTTTTAATATTATAGATAGCTGTAATGATATGAACCTAATTATCTAAAAAGTTTGGTAGCCGTATATGTGTTACATTTGTATGACTTAGATTTTGACATGGTAGTCATTTTTGTAAAAGTCTTGTCATGCATGATGGATTCTCTGAAGGTGTCAAAAGAAATAGTCTGAACGTCGGTATGACTATGTATGTTTGTGTATGAGTGAATGGCTGGCATGTAATATACTTTCTTTTTTTGTCTGGGTTATCTCTCGGTCCAATGTTGTAAGAGTACGAAAAATGTACAAAAGACGGCGAGGTTGAAGTGAGTCACTGCCTTACGGAGTATAAAGTATTTATTGGCGGTGTGAATAGAAAGATTGACAGTGCTGTCTGAATGCTATATAGGTGTAACATGTATGTATATTGTTTACGAGTTCACATTTTTATTACATATCTGATGAAGAATGAATGAGAGAAATGAGTGCGAATGGGAAACCTATATTTATTTTTTGAGGAGGAAAGGCTTCAGGTACGGGAGGAAGTGGTGAGGACGCGGTGGCATATGATATTTCTTATGCCTTCTTCTCCCCGGAGAAAGTAAACTGTAGACTGCAAACCACAGTGAGCTCAGGATAATCGTAGGATCCAAAATAAGTATGTAATTTGAGGCGAATAGTAGATAGGGAAAATTCTCTGCATATCGGATGCCTTTTTTGATCTTTAATTTTTTTGTATAATAGTGAAAGTTGAGAGATGTGTTTTTTTTGTTTAGTCGCCTGAAAAGAATAAAGATTATAAATAATAATGTAATATGATGTGAATCTGTATGCTGGCTGTGTGTTGTGTTGTGTATGCGCTCGTGTGGCTTCCCAGTGCTCTGCTTCTCCAACTTTCTCTGTCTTGAGTGATGGCCCGTGAATCGCAAATGCCTTGAAACAAAGAACTCTCGTAAGTTTAGATAAGTCGTATGAGAAAAAAACATGCTTTTTTACGTGGTAAAGGGAAAACATTTTTTAGGTAGGAAATATGAAGACAAAAAAATTGGAAGTGCGTCGGTGGGTGGGTACTCTGAGACTGCATGCAGGCAGGAATGGTATTTTGGGGAGGAATGGTTGACGATATGATTTTATGCAATGAATACTATTTTTGTCGGATTTTCTCTTGATTTATATGATATACCTAATATACATACTGGGTGGATGGATGTGTGAGCGGATGGAATTCTCGCCGTTTGGGTTGTGCGTATCAAAGTAGAGCCTACTTAATATGATCTTGAATATTATACATTGATGTTATGGTAGTTTTTTGATTGTAAGTTTATTTTTACCGTAATTATGTGTTTCTTATGTATTATTACTTATGATGGAAATAGACTAGCATATTATTATATATTTGTAGTTAGGTGACAATTAAGCTAATTTTCCTTGAAATAATTAAGTATTCAGTAGATTTAAAGAAACTAGTTTTGTGTGTGTCCGATGAAATTCAAGAACATTCGGATGAAAGCGTCATGTGATTCTCTTTTGGTAATGTAAGTGTAGTGCAAGTATGAAAATGAAATGGCCATTTTTGAGCATTTGTAATAATAATAAAAGCCAATTTAAGAGAAAAAGTTGCATTTAATTAGGAGTATTTTATCCATTCAAATAATTTAATTAAATGACAAACATGTGAAGTGAATACATGAATACGTGAAACTGAATAAAAAATCGGATAAAGTAAAAATAAAATTGGTGATCCTTAAACACAGGGAGAAACTTACATCCTTAGAATCGATTCTTTAAAAAAAGCATATATAATTTTCATTTCAGCATATCAGGTTAAGTTGATAAATGTACTCTTTCTTTTTAGCAATATATTTTTCATAAACACTTTTGAAAAACGCCTTTGAAAAATTCTAAAATACATTCATCCACAATTAAAATATACAATATATGTAAGTATGTAGTTTACAATATTGGTGTAATATCCAGCATCAACATTTCTCGTAAAATGTTAGTTGTTTCACCTCATGCCAAGTTCTCATCCCTTTATTTCTGCGTGAAACAATACTATCCTTACATTCCACTTAAAGATTAGAGTTGCTAATACTGTAAAAATCATGTTGAATGACAATAATATTTTTCTCTTAGCTCTATTAGAATAACAGTTTTCTGACGCAACAGAAAGTTGCACTCTCCAAAATTGAGAAGAACCTACATTTATGTACGTATTTTTTTCCGTTGTCGTGCAAGTTGCACTTCACCCCAGTCCTTTATAAAAGATCTTCAGAATGTAAGCGTGTTTTTTGCACTCCTCCTTACATCATCTACATATAATATTATGTATGCCCTCTCTCTCTCACTCACTGTGAAAATATTTATTCGTACGTAAGTTCAACATATATATTTTTAACTTTTAACAATTAAATTATACAATCACTTACGACTTCCTCTCGTGAGATATGCCATGGTCGAAATTCGTGAGAATAGAGTCTTTAAATATTGAAACTCATAAAACAAAGCATTTGTTCTGCTGGCTTTTCATGTAACCACATTGTTTCGTGCTCAAGATTTACTTTTGAAACCCAACTTACGATTAGACCTTTTCTCTGCCTTAGTTCGTTTTGACTTTTCGTCGAAACTGCTTTTATTCATTTTCTACTCCTACTTCTACATAATATGTATAAATGTCCACAGAGACAACGGAAATTATTATTTCGATCTGGCAATCTCAAGTGGAGAAGCACAAGTGAAACCCGCCCTTTAGTGCTCAATTTCAAATGCAAACGCACTCATTGCACTACCACAACTTTCTTTTGAAAAGGTACGTTTCGTAAGACTTGTAACACTGACACTCATCGTATCATCTTTCCCTTAAAATAAGTATATTTTTGCCACGTACAAAGCAATATATTTTAGATATAGATTTTTGAAATGTTTGTATGTACAAGCGTAGATGTAAATAAATTTGTAACTGACAAAAAAATAAATGCAACTTACATAATATGTATATACTTTAAACCTATTTATAAATGTTGACATATTTTCTCGAATACCTATATATGTATATAATCTTGTCACAATTACACGTGAGTTTTTAGTACACCGTTTCCTCCGAAAACGACCAAGTCTTTCCCCCAAAAAAATATTCTTATCACATTCGTTCCGATTCGTTCATTCTCAAAATGACACGTAACTAACCTATATTTCACGTAATATCATTCACTTCCCCCGCCATTAAGTTTAATGATCGATTCCTTTAACTAAGATTTCATGAATGATTACATCCCTGACGTAAAAATAGAGCTGAATTATTTCGTAGTTCTCAAACTAGTACATTTGACACATGGAACTCTATTATCGTTTTTTCCATATATTCTAACACATACTTAGATATACATATCTGAACTGCTGCTAAAGAGATAAGTTTTATTCTCGTGTTGATTGAGATGCAATAAAATTATACTTTGTTCTTGAGTTTCTCCAACGTCACTTATTCGTCTTGTGACAAAGACGAGGAAATTTTCTCTATTCTTTGCTGATGGCCCTGTGACAGTAACATGATGATGATGTGCTGTGATGACACTCCGCTTTTCCACATCATCTCAATCCGAATCTAACCAACTAGATGCATATACAAGAGTGTATACAAGGAAAGTTTTTTGCGACGACAGCCACACTGTCTCACTTTACTTTCTGCACTTGTACTTGCTTACGCAGAAGGAAGAGATAAAGCCTGAAATATGCATTTATCTAAAAGAGTGCAGTAAAATGACAATCTTTCTTCTCTCCATAAAAATTCGTCTGGAAGGGGAAAAAACTTTGAAAGATGGACTTTATACACATATTATCGTAGCAATATAGGTCTCATCAAGTTGATAATAATGTGTTATCGTTGTTTTGTTCCCCCGCAAAATATGTGCTTACATCTTTAGATACATAAATATGTGCTTAAACATGCACCATGACATTGATATATTAAAGACACATAAAAATATGTACTTATGACGGACTCAAAAGAAAGAAAAACTTTGCAAACATGTTCAATGATAGAGATGATCTTGAGGGGATAAGACGCATGCTACACATGAAAAAGGTGTAATAAGTAGCTTAAGTACACAACAAGATTCGAGACTATAAACGGAAGTAAAAAGCTTATCATACTATTTTGTAATAATCGTGTGCTTACTATACTTACATAGGTATTTCTCTATTTCTCTACAGACATACAAAGGTTTACGTATCTATTTTTAGGGGAAAGTATGGCGGTGGGGCATGTTGGAGCAAGGGGAATGGTCACAGCCAGTCACAGGACACATGATCATGAATTGCACTGCATTAAAATAAACACTATTCCAAGTTTTCAGGTCAGCTAGCAGATAAAAAAACGGTATAAAATAAAGCCTTCTTTCCCCTATAAATCGAGAAATCGAGAGAATTAGTGTTTGCGAAAGTGATACAATATTTATTGTTCTTGGAAAGCAATAAAGCGAGGGAATAAAAGGGGGAAATACGTTGGGAGGAGGACGAGGATTGAATGTGTGAAAGTGAAAGGTAATCCATGAATCTGGGCAATCCTCTCGTATTTTGTTTAAGCATGAATGCGGATTTCCCAGGAATCATTTTGAAGCTGTTGGTGGCCTGTTTCGAAGGGAGGAAAAGGAGGAGATAATCTGACCTCGGAGGAAGAAATGGAATTTTCTGGTGAAGAGTTTTATTTGTGGCGTGTCAACTTCAGGGAAGTGGAAAATAATGAGTGGAAGAAAGTTCATCAGAAAGACACGATCAACTGCGCTGAGCATGTTGTGTGCTGATAACAGAATAAATGAAAAGAGCTTGTGCACTGGCATTACCGTATTTGTTTTTTGGCTTCAGAATGATAAAAAAGCGTATCTTGCTGAGCGAGTCAGGCCAACTTGACTCAAATGAAGCATAAGGAATTGATCATACATTTAGTTTAAGGGGAGTATATTTTTTGGGGGGAATCGTAATGATTTTCCGATACGAGAGAAAATGATTTTTGGTGTTCTACTTAACTTTCTGACTTTGTTCGTGTTCAGATTGCAGAGATCCCTTCGACGTCCGTGTGTCTCGTGTTGTTCATCTCAGAGAGCTGGCAGTAGTTGCTCGAGTACGTAGACTCGACCGCTTGGGTAGTCCTGGTGCGAGCTGTGGATCTCAACGGGATGGAGTGGCGGTGTTGACCGCAGTTGTTTCGACATTTACAACCGCAGGCGGTGCAGCATCTTCCAAGCTGGCGGTTCATTGACCGCCGGAAATTCTTCGACATGAATGAGTAGACAATAGGATTGATGCAGGAGTGGACAAACGGAACCAATGAGAATATCACTCGACACATGTACACCTCCGGCGAGTAAATGGGCAAGCCGAAGATTAGAGCAAGCTTCAGAGTTATGCTCAAAGATTTGTCATTCAAAATTTCAAAGGTCAGGACAAAGACAAGAGAAGGGCAGATTATGCATATTAGATAATATGTAGCTCTTTTGGCAATCTTTGAAGGCAGAACGACGTGCTCCTGTCTTACCTGTCTCCTCGCCTTCTTCGCGTCCTCGCCCTTGTGCGGCCTAGCTTGATTCAACGCGCGTCGGTGCACACTCTGATGAAGAGTGGCCTTGAAGCCATCCTTCCCTCCGCGAGTCACACTGTTGTATGCATGTCCATTGTTGTGCACTTTCTTTGCAGTCGCAGTTCCGCCTGACGTGCCGCCAATTATGCCATTGTCACTTGGAACTTCCCCGCTACCTGGAGTCAGGGTGCAATTAATCTTCTGTGATCCACGGACTGAGGTTGAGGTGCCGGTGATGTTGTTGTGGATTACAGGGCTCACGCTTACTGTCAACTGCTGTGGTTGCTGTTGACCCGCCGGCTTTCCACCTTTCCCAGGGAAGCAGGTTCTAGGCTCACAAGGAGATGAGATGCGTGAACTGTTTAGTGGAGTCTTTTCTCCGGTGTTGAGGGTGCTGCTGGTGCCTCGAATACTGTTCATAAGGGATTTTGAGTTAGTGGGAAATGTCCAAATGTGACATTAATCTGTCTTGCTTTCGCATTATGCATGATTTTTTCATTGAGATTTGAGACACGTTCAGAGTAATCTTCAACATGCGCCGAGTCAGTGCCGAGAAATTTGATTTGTACTCTAAAAATTCATCTCACGCAAGAAAAAATCCATCGAAGAGTTATGAGAAGACGGTATTTGCATTTACCTTGGGTAAATTCAACTTGAAAAATGTCAATGTGCCAAATTGATTCCTTTGTCTTATTACTGAGCATTTTCTCGCATGAATGAAAAAGGTATTGCCAAACTGCAGCCTAACAAAAACGTTTCGTTCTTTTTTGTACAAAGCTAATCGAGCAGGTCAGAAAGACTGAGTAATGTTGGTTTAATTGAACAAGTACCGTTTCAACGTAACTTTCACCCGGCTCTCTTGCCTACGCCAACACTCATACTTTATTAATGCGCCTCCTGGCTGGATTGACGTGCGTACAGCATCACGAGAAAAAATGTGACCAAATCAATAGTACCTTTTTATGAGGCCTTCGCAGAGCTACTTCAAAAAAAGTAGAGCCATTTTCACGAAAAAAAGGACTTCCCTTTCATGTCACCAACAGTTGAGAGAGAAAAAGGAAGCCGTACAATAGTTTATTTTTCCTCACTATCCCTCGTTTTCCCCCTTCAGGTGAAAATCCAAACAGAATGAAAAAGTTTGAGGTGTTCTCTGATCTCGGATAATACATTTTCAGGGAGACATTATCCACGTGGAAAAACAAGGGAAATGATAGGAACAGAAGAGGAGCAAACTAGAAACCTCGCTTGAGGCGTACAATGGAAAAATGCTACTGTCGCACCAACAAACCCCGGAATTAGGTATTCCTTATCCCCTTTTCACTGTCATTTGACGACGATCACAAAAGAATGAGATATGAAAGAGGCCTCACCTCGACAAAAATTCGCATAGCTGCGTGGGTTGCCTTCTTTAGAGCGGGGTGAAAGCAAGATATATGAATATACGCACACGTCGCAATTAAACTCTGGGTGAAACGGTTTTAAAACGGGACTTTCTGGGTGCGTGTGTGGCGTGTTTTATGCAGAGCTCATGTCAGGTTGCCCATTTCAGAAGGTGATTTACATCCCAATTAGAGGTAAAGGGGAATTCGCTCCATTATTGCTCAATTTCATCCAGGAAATTGTTCCGCCCTCGTCACAAGTAAACACTAATGATAAGTTTGTGAACAAATGCACCCATTTCCTCAGCTTTGTTGAGAGAGTAACAGCAGATTGAAAGAAGTTCAAAATTGAAAGTAGTAGTACATACATATGTGGTACGAAAACTGTTACTTTAATAGCTCTTTGTATTCATGACGATGCTGACGTAATGAAAATAAGGCATTGTTGGTTATTACTCATTGTAGATCAAGATTGAGATTTTTTTCCTTGTTCTGTTTCTGCCATTTCCAATATTGCAAAATTACAATAATGCGCAGATAATGGGAATGCCAGCCAATAATCATTAGCCAAAGATGTGTAACGTCGCGAGGCAATGGAATGGCTTAAGTAATGGGAAACTAACTGGAAGTCGCTTTCTGGTAGTATATGGAGAAATTAGGATTATTTCGTTATTCCTCCTCCAGTCTTTTCACGTCGTGATGGAAATGTGCTAATGAAGGGAATGCAAAGTAAGAAAAAATGTCATTGCATTCCTGCTTGAATACCTAAGAGCAGTGGGAAGGTGAAAAGAAAAATGAGTTCTGCTTGACTTGCACATGTGCGCCGCCATTTGTCTACGTAATAATCAAATAATTGGTAATCCAAGTGAATGCCGTGAATTCTTTTCTTAATAAAAACGGAGCTCACAAAAAGTTGTTTTTGATACCACCCACATCTGCTTAACGGCTCTTTTTGTTGGCTGTGAATGATTCAATTTGAATGGCTCCTTTGACCTTTAAATCATTTCCACTCTTGGACAGTTTCAGGTGGAGCAGGAGAATATAACGAGCATTTGAAGCTGTTGAAAGGGAGGGCAATGAATAATAAATGACTAGTGCTTCTTAACAATTCAACATATTTTTCTAATACAAAAATGTACACCTGCCTTCTACCTTTACGGGATCAGGAAGAAGGCGTCGTAGACATTAGGGACAATTTTTGTTTTGTAAAAGCGCAATTGAACCATAAGAGACGGTAGGCGATATTTATTATTTTTTCACTGAATGAAGGTCAAACCGTGAAAACAACACGACAGCAATTATGTACTGCTAGGAAACTCGGACCGTCGTCGTCTGGAAAATCTATTAGCGTAATGGGAATCGGAGACGGAAGAAAAATGAGCAGCATAATTTTTAATCACCTCTACGTAAATAATATGTATAATCCATGTATGTATATAATCATGTATCAGCTTCTCAAAATCCATACAAGTCTCCATTAATTCCACACAGTCAGTTCTGACATTTCCATCATTGCTAGCAGTGGGCAGAGAGGGAAAGTGGAACAAAATCCGTTCATAACGTCGTAAACACCTACATACATATATGTACATATATTTTAAATAAGTATGCATACTTTGATTGATGAAATCACCCATTTAATCCCAGTCGCGGAGGGAAATTCTTCTGTCAGAAGGATTGGACAATTTTCACTTTAATATTATAATATTCATGGAGGAAAAACAGTGAATATAAGGAATCTGGGAATATGATTACTTGCATAAATAATGCTATTATAGAAAGCCCATTCTTGTCGTCGCATCCTCCGCTTCTCACTTGGCAAATAGAGGCATAAAGGTATAACGGCGTCTAACTTAATCGTCTTCCGAACAGATTGTGAATAAAAAAGCAGGAACAAATACAATTCACATCGGAATTTTTTCTTGACACGATTTGCATGTACTTCCAAAGCCTTTTCCTCCACTTCTCCAACCACTCTAATCCTTTTTTTTCTCCATCACTTCCTCCTAAATTTGCATAATATGTGCTTGCCAAAGATTCCGATTCTTGTTAAAACTCCATCAATCAACTTATTCCCTGTGCATGTACTCCAGTACTTTGAAAAAAAGCAAAACATCCACGCACACAGATCCCAATTTAGCCCTACTTTGAGACCCACAAAAGAGGAGGAAAAATTGGCTGACTTTGTTGCCATTTATCACTCTCTCGCTTCATCCCTATCCATCTTCTTACCGGGACATTGTTTGGTTACGCAAGATGTAAAATGTAAATACATTTTACACTCAGCAAATATATCATTTTTGATTGGGCCTAAAGGCAATGGAATACTACATGGCGGGCTCAAAGGCGCATAAAAAACTTCCGCTAATAAATAGGAATCCAGCGTTACTCACAGGCCATACTACTCATCCATTCCACGTGAACATCACAAAAAGGTCTGCCTGATAGCGTCCAATTAGTCGGTGTAACAAGGAAAGCAAGAAAGAGGACACCCAACTCAAAGAAAGCCTTGTACTCCAGAAGAATCATATGGACGAGAAAAAAAAGTTCCGCACACACGGGTTTTGCATAGACACCATAATATTGTAACAACTTCCTCTTCACATAGTATTCCCAAACAATGATTTTGGCTGGCTAATGGGAATATTTGGCTGATTTGGAACGAGAGAAGAGGGAAGCAAGCTATTACTTGTACCTTATGCTCATCATGTCAAAGATCGAATAAAGTCATCATTATTAAATGTAGAGATCATGTTTAAGGATTACAATACCATTTCCTGTGTAACATTGTCAAATGCGTGCAAAGAATTGAAATAGATATGCACCAGAGTTCAAAACTACTACTTGAAAAATTGTTTATTGCACAGCTCTCCCGTTTCTCAATTACTTCCGTATTACTCATGGTAAATTCGTTGACTCTGCCTGAGTGGATTGCGATGATGGTGATGAGTAAAAAGACCATTCTTTCTTGTCTGACGTCATTAACTGCAATTTCCGTCTTCAAATCAAATAAAAAATATACTTTCTCCAAGGTTATGAGCTATTCGTGTAAAAATAGAAACAGAGAGACAGTTACAGTCGATGATGGTGCCCTTATTACTTTCTTTTGTTGAAGTAGAGGAAAAGAATCATGTTACACCGATTCGAAAAGCATTCTTATTTGGGAATGTCTACCTAAACTTTAGAGTCAACAAGAGACAATGCAAGAGTTATACATATTTACGTGTCATTATGTACATATACGAAAGTAGCCGTTTCTCCTCAGAAAAAGTGTAGAAAAATGGGCATTGCCTCAATTATTTTGCGTACCTTCCTTTTCGGTCTCATTTTTTAGCAGTGTGCAAGCTGACTCTGATTGGCTGATTGACTGAAGGCTCTTATTTGCATGCTTAGGCTAAACAACGTCACAGTCACGACAAATGGCATTCTGCGAAAAATCATTTAAAACAATGACTTTGCCACGACGTAGCATAAAGAAGTATGCATTTAAATAAGGTTACGGGATACGCTTTGCCGTACGAATAAGAAAGCGGAGAAGAGAAAGTTTGAAAGCGAAGACATTCGTCTTGCTCAGCATATCTTCAGCATATTCATATTCATGTAACATCAAAGTACATCACAAAGGATGACACAATGACAGAACATGCGCTTTCGTAAAATTTGTATGAAGGAGGACATGTAGTGTATGTATATATGTAACAGGTTCTCTCAAGCCTTGACAATTTCTACCGAGTGAAAGAAGTTGTACAGGTATAGTTCCAAGACATCAAATTATCATTTTAAACTTTCAGTTAAACCGTACAGCTGCATATCCATATAGCCAGGAAATTAGTAAAAATGCATATACCGTATTTCTTCTAATAGTGCGCCCGCGTTCTATTTTGCAAAAGCTCCGCCGACCCCCGCGTTGTAAAAGAGGTCCGCGTAGTAATGGAGGTCCGCGTTCTAAATATTTTGCAACTTTATAATGGTACAATCTACTCAAATATTAGCCGTATTTACGAAATTTACAACGAAAATTTGCAAGTTTTGGAGAGTTGACGTTCTTAAATTAAGCTAATATGCTGCAAATTGATAGAATCCTTAAAAATTCTTTTCACTGTGGACATTTTCACATAAAAGTATGTAGATGGGTACTTTGTATTCAATCGTAATCTACCCCCGCGTTATACAAGAGGTCCGCGTTGTATATGAAAAAGTCCTCCGTACCCCCGCCTTATAATAGAGGCCCCCGGAGTAATGGAGGTCCCCGTTCTATTAGAAGAAATACGGTATGTAGTACACATGTACAAATGTGGACGTGGTTATGCAAGAGATGTTGTCGGTGCAGTGACATTTCAAGTGCGTCGTCACTTCCCAAAATTTTTCATGCTCCATTTAGGCACACAGCCAACTGGAATCAATTACCTTGATGTATTTACATCTATTCAAACCAAATTATGTCCAAATTGGGGGCTCAAAAAAGAGAAGCCTCGCATCTCTGAAATGAAGCCGTCTGTATCTGTTTACCAACTCCGACATGGAAATGCAGACAGAGATTAAAACTTCTAGCTTTAATGTGATTTTGCATATCAAAAGGGACACTCTGCGAGAACAAATGAGAAAAGCCATATTTTACAAAAGCCAAATCTACCCTACCTTTTCGAGTTTGTGAGGATGTTGATATTTCTCGTACTCCGCCACAGCTCCCGGATCACGTAAACATAGCAAATCATCATCAACAGAGCCGGAGCCGCGAACAGAATGACAAACTTGTAGATTGCAATGGGCAAGCCTTCGCTGACACTTTCCTCCTCGCAGTAGTACACACTCACGGATGTAATGTTGTTGGTGTAAGTGACCGAGTAGCCTTCCTGAAAGGGCCAATTAGAGAAACAAAATCTAGGCTTAGAGCATGCTCAAATAATCCAATATCCTTCATCAAATGAAAGATCAGTGAATTTTAGAGGAATATGGACAAAGAGTGAACTGATTTGTGCAATTGAGTTAGGTCAAAAAGCGCCTTTTTCATACCTTGGTCAGCATGACGGGCAACGAGAGGACCATCGCAATAACCCAGACGAAGCATATGGCCTTACGACAGTTGCTCAATGTGCACACAGACCGCGATCTCATGGGGAACACGATGACAATGAACCTGAAAAGAGGAGAAAAAATCTGGTGAAAATATTGCTATGTACTTGTACTATTTGGTGAAAGCTGCTGCGTTTTTTTAGAAAAAAAAAGAGAGATCCGTTTGGCCCATGAATCGTACTGTTTTTTTTGCCTCATTTTGATTCAGATCACGCACCAAGAACAAATGCAAAGGGGATTTAAAGAGTTCACTACGATCCAATAAAGTGTGCCAAGTGTTATCCTAAAGCAAGTAAATATTTGATTTGTATTTAAAGGCTTATTATCTAAAAAGTCCGAAAAAATATCATGTTTTTCCAATACCACAGAAAGTAGGTAAGCATTTTTTTCTCTATTTCTATTGCACGGTTGCGTGTTTAGACATCGTTGGGAAGGCAAAAATGTGAAGAGGATGAGTTAAGAGGGAAATATGTACTTAGGTACTATTTTCTCTTTCTCTCTTGAACGCGAGAGAAAATTAGATTTTATTGATCACGCACTATTTTATTGTGGACTTTGCACGGATGCGTGAAAGTTAGAGGAGAGTGAGCACTTAATTCCCTCGTCGGGAAGGCCACTCTCTGACTTCCACAGCTTGCTTTCTAATTCCACTTTCT
>JAHZMY010003093.1:0-10846 GCA_027743915.1 Seira sanloemensis | reverse complement strand
AATGCCGCCCGAGCTGTGGGGGCTTGTATCAAGTCAAAAATATTTAGAAAAGCTTGACCTAACCGGCGTAGTAAAATCAATATAAGAGATATGGGTTTGGAGCCAGTCAATAAATTCTTTTGGACAAGAGTATAAACAATTTTCGAATGTGGAAAAATTTAAAACGTTTTAGGAAAAGCTTATGTTAAGACGAGAGATATAGATAGAGGTGATAGATGCAACGGTTAAGTAAGACATAAAATAAAAAAAAATTAGCCAGCAAGGGTACAACTTGGTTAAGTAATTAAATAGGGAAAGGAAATGGTAAAATAATGGAATTTACGGAACTGATGAGGTAGATGCATGGAAAAAGGTATATATGAGCTAGGAATCCAAAATGTTAAATATTTCGGTTTTTAATCGTTCACTAGTTTTATTGCATTCTGACGATTCCTTAGCTGGGTAACTACTGATTTATTTATAATTTGCCAAACTATCAAATTGTATGAATCTCTACTTAATGGAATTTAATAAAGGAATTTTTGCTTTACGTACATTCATCGATGGGTCGCTGACTCGTTTCCTCACGACCCTCAGCACACTCGCATTTCCAGCATCCTGCTTGTCCACGTCCATGTCATCGGCACCATCCGAGCTTTTAAGCACCACTTCGATAACTCCCCCACCTTGGCTCTCGACCACCTTCTTTTCCTTCCTCAGGGTGAGCGACGAGTTCAACAAAATTGTTGTGCTCTGAGCCGCTTGTTGGTGACTTTTCTCCACAGAGCGTTCCCTGGAACGGGCTCTTGCTCCCTGTGACGGGGCTGGTCCAATGTCAACCTTATTCTCTAGATTGAAGGCAGACGTCTTTGCCATCGAAATTATTCTCGCTTTGAGTCCGGCAGCTAACCCTTCGTTCATGAGACTGTCGTCACCACCGCCTCCTCCTCCACCACCACTTGGTGGTGCAGACGGCAACTGCGCAGCTGGTCCTTGATTTGCATGGTGGTGACGAGAAGGTGGCGGTCCACTTTCGTTTGCGCCTCCGCTCCCCGTAGAATTTCCAGAGTTTCTTGGCGGATTCACGAGGACGGTAGCCCTCGACCCACCATAACCGGATGATAGCAGCGCCTCTGGAATTGTTCTCGTTTGAATTCGGTCTCGAGATGGGAGAGTAAGGTCCAATAGCACGTACGGGAGGTGATGCTGTGCACAATGAGGCTTTGTAAGCGGCGGCTGCAGCAGCTGCCCTCGGCGGGATCCCAAGGCTTGACTCTATTTCGCTGGCCATCAGATCGGAAATGGTTCGGGGATTGGCGTGATTAGCCTTGTCAGCGTGGGGCGGGAAGTGGGAGTTTCGATCCGAGGGAGGCGCGCCGTGACTAAAGCTGAGGTTCCTCACAGCCCTACTCTCTGGCGGTGTGACCATGGCATTTTTCATTCCCAATTTGTTTGGAGATCCGGCTGGAAGATTGTGACGGTTCGTATGGTGGGTCACTGTAGTGATATCGGGGGACAGTTGGATTTTCTTCTTTTGTTGGGGATGAAGATGGGGTGGTTCACCATGCCCAGAATGGGGCATTTGCTGAGACTGCATCATTTGAGCTTTCTGTTGATGGGGAAGGATTGGGTTGAGGGGCACGTTGATAGGGATAACGTGAGGCTGAGGAGGTGGTCCCTGGTGAGATGGTGGACCGTGCTGTGAATGATGCTGGGGCGGTGGTGGGAGGTGATGCTGTAGGTGGTTCTGCCTCGGATACTGTGAATTTGGTGGAGGAGGTCCTTGGTGATTCCCAGCGTGATGGGAAGGCGCCTGATGGTGATGATGATGTTGGTGGAGGTGATGAGGAGCATGACCATGGGGGTAATGGTGGTGCGAAGGACCATTATGCTGTTCTCCGCGGGGAGGCAGTGGAGGCGGCGCCGCGTGCTCCCTCTCTTTTTCCCTGTGATTGATAGGCACCGCGGGAGATAACGTCGGCATCACGTGGTTGTCACCGGTACTACTTGACGGAGTATCCTCATTCAACACCGAAGTGATCAAGTTCTTCAGCCTGTCCTCGAAAAAGTTCACCTTTGGTGCTGGAATATTCATCTGCTTTTCAAGGGCCAAGGGTGGTGGTGGAGGATCATTCTGAGGACCACTTCTGCATTTCATCCTGCTCCCTGGAGGACCCACTTGAGGAAGCTGAACAGTCGGAAGAGATGGAGCTCCGTTAGTCACCGGCGCGTCTATCGGTGGAGTTCCTTTCTTCGGCACCTTCCCAGCCTCAAACTGTCGCCCGGTTTCAATAATCTTCTTTGCAAGTAATTCGGGATTTTTCTCGTTCAACTTGGGCATGTCAGGGATGTCGGGCCATTCCTGAGAGCGAGATCGGGACAGATTCTTCTTATCCCCTTTCATGTTCGCGCCAATTTGTTGATGCTGCGCGGGTGACATAGCACCTTGAGGTCCCGGCACCTTTGGTGATTGCTGTGACGGAGCTTGTGTCGTTTGAAGGGTCCTTTCTTGCTGCTGAGACTGCTGTATATGCTGCAAGGCGATTGCCTGAGCTTGGACGTGCTGCTGTTGCAACTTTTTCTCCAACGCCACAATCTCCGGCTCGTACTGTGCCAACTTGTTCTCCAACTTTTTGCGGTGATTCAGGGTCGCCGCAATCTCATTCACTAGGTAACGCCTGCACAACTTGTCAAGATCGTCCTCAGCCATGTTCACTCCATTGATTAGTCCGTCACGACGACATTTCTCGATCAGCTCTTTGCGCCTCTCTAGAACCAGCAGTTCCTTATCCTGCTCGAGTTGTGTTCACCTCCTGCTGAAGTTCCGTTACTTCCGCCTGAATCTCCCTGTGCCGCATTACGATATTTCTCGCCTAAAAATTTAAAAAATCAATCGTTTTTTAAACAGCTCAAAATTTTCTTGACAAGATTGGTAAGTACAACATGATAAAAAAATGAATTTTCACCTCTGATAGAAGAGTGTCCGCAGTGGCATCCTCCCCTGGAATATTAAGCTCTTCCAGTTTCGTCCTGAGAAGTTTCGTCGAGTCAGAGATTAGGCGCTCAATATGCTTGTCCAGTTGATCTCGTCTCGAAGTCAACTGCTCTTTTCGCTTCTTTTCTGTATCAATTTGTTCCAAAAGTTGGTCTCTATACTCGGAACTCTTCATCATCTCAAGCGTGTCCAGAAATTGGTTCTTGTAGATATCCAGCAACTTCTGCAGGGCGTACGGAGTTTCTCGACTAGGAATCGCCAACTCTTCATGGTTGATTATACCAGTGGTCGCGGCAGTGGTGAGTTGAGTCAACTTTTGGTCTACCGTGCCCTTCCCAACTGGAGGCTTTTTACCTACAAAAATTAATTGCAAAAAAAATTAATTCCACAATTATACCAGCACATTATCGAAAACAATTCTGGGTTGTCTTTATAAATACCTTGGGGCGATGTACTGAGCAAGGTCTGCGTGTGGAGGAGATCAAGTCCGTTGATTTTGATAACTCTCTTCGTTTTCTTTTTGAGTCGGCCTTTTGCCTTTTTTGCATTTGCTGCTGCCGCAGCGCCGCCCCCACCTCTGGCAGTAGTTTGGATGGGTGGAGGTGGGAGGCAGTACTCGTCGTTGCTGTTATTACTGTTACTGTTACTACTGCTATTCTTCCCATTGACGGCGGCGGGCTGAAGGGTGATTGGCTCGTCCTTTGGTTCTTTGCAACTTTCCTTCTCCTTGTCTTGTACAACCTTCTCTTTCATCTTCTCCTTTTCATCCAGCTTTTCCTTCTCTTTCTCCTTCACCGGTTCGAGCTGCTGTTAAAAAAAGTGTGTAAAGAAATATTTAATGGAGATAATTTCCTTTCATCTTTTTCGTCCTAATTCTAGTAAGAATTCATTGAGGTTTGTATTTATTTTATTACCTTTCTACGGACCATCTTCTTCCTCAACACCTTTTTCTTGCCGCGCCTTCCTCGACCGTGAGAATTTGACCTTTGAGTGCGCGGACTGGGCTGGACTCCACTCATCAGTATGATCCCCTGGTCGTCATCACTATTCTCTTTGGAACTTTTACCGCGACTCGAGCACCAATCTGACCAAGCCCGACGAGTTGTGGGCCCGACTACTCCGATATTCGTCGTGATTTCGTCACTTTCCTCCGTGTCCGCTTCGTTGTTCTCCTTCGAGTTGGCGTTCGACGTGGAGTCGTTTGAACTCGAGTCTGTAGCTTTCACACAGTTTGCCTTTCCATTAGCTAAACAAAAAATTATAAAATATACAATTTTCAACAACCAGAGTCAATGAAAAACCAAAAAATTGAACTGAATTTGTGTATAAAACGGAAAACATAAAACCCAAACTTGTGCATTTTCGTAATTTTAATTTAGGTTCACACAAGAAAAACAAGCATACTTGCATACATGTGCATACGTCGTATATGCATACATGTAGTACGTATGCAAATTAATGAAAAAGAAATGACATTTTATGCATATACGCAGGCTAAGGTCTGCGTAGCAGATCATCACCAGCTCTAATGAACACTATGTGTTGATCAAGGATTGTATAATTTTATTTAAATGGTACGAACATTATTAGGGCTTTATACGAATTGATACTTGGACATGTAAAGCCCTATAAAGTACAGGTTGGTAGGAACTTACCCAAATGCTTGCCTCCTCTTCCTCTGTGCGTAAGGGGCGTGCCGTCTTCATCCCTGTCTCTGCTTCCCCCTTTCATCCGCATCCTGAATAAGCAAAAAAATCAATATTTTGTCCGAATTCTTTGCGGTTTCACATCGTTTCTACTACTCTTTTTGATCTTTTTTTTTTGCATATATTTACCCTCGCGTAATTTGATGGAACATCTGCCTTCTCGATTCCGTAGCACTTTTGACATTTTGTGGAAGCGGCCATTTGCAAGACAACTTGCCCCACACCGGAGCCGAGGTCGATGAAGACATCCTCCTCTGTGATCTCGATTTGGTCGATCATTTGCGCGACGAACTCGTACGACGTCTCCCCATACACGTCGGGCGAGAAGGGGACGTACTGATTTAGCTTCTCGGGGTCCGTCACCGCTTGATTGTACACTTGCTGCAGAATGTGCTTCAACAACGTCCGCGTGGGCAGCTGGTTCAATCTCTGCTTCCATTTCGAGGTGCCCTTTTCCTAACAGCCAAAAATTGCACGTTTTTTAACAACACGTTTCCTTCAAACCAAAATATAAAGTAAACTTAATGTCAAGGACTGTAAACACTAACCAGCTGTAATAACGAATCTATCGCTCGATTGTACCGGTCACATAAGCTTTTCATACTCTCAAAACTCTTCGAATCAAAGTCCTTCAAGATGTTATTCTCCATGGCCGCCTGCAGCTCGGGGAAGTCCTCGCTGACGTGTCTGAAATGAAAAAATGACATTCACTTAATTAACTAAAATTGGAACGAGAAGGAGGGGAAATTGAGTTGAGCTCGTCCACATGTCTTTGTCTCCGTCTCAGCGTGTGTCTTCCACTCGAAGCAATTTCACATACTATATAACCGTCGTCTCCCTTTCCTCGGCCATTGCATTTTTTACGACTCAAATTTTCATCGTGTTTTTACGTACAAAATTCATCCAGTAATTATGCCACCGCCATTCTCAAAACAAGTGGAATAATAATAATAAGTGCCCTACCACTCGACTCCGAGTCTTAGGCTTTTCCAAAAAAACGGCTTTCCTGGAGAAACATGCCAGCACGCTTCTCACCCCTTCCGCAATTTTCTCAACAAGCCCCACTCATAAAACTTGCAAAAAGTTGGAAGCAAGAGCCCATGTCGCGCTTTCTCCTAGAATGGAATATGGAAACCGTTTTTAACGAAATTAGAAAAGGAGATACTTTCCCTCTAATTCATAGTACACCGTACGGGTTTTGTTTGCAGAGGAAATTGCCACTAGGAAAAGTTTTAATTAAGCTTGCAGTCCAAAAGGAAAGTACAGAAAGGCATTTCATTATTTACACATTTGCATCTCCAGCGAGAGATTGGGGTTTTTCTAATAACCTTTTAATGTTTGTCAGAGACCATATAATATCGTTCAGAGTTTGGAAGCATGCTTTTTTCCACGCACTTTTCTCGCTTTTCCCAATTTTCAATGAATTTTTCTTTACTCAGAATTCCACATTATTCATTAAAAAAAATATTTCTTTAAATTGTAAACTTCAAATTGCAATTTTGGCACAGGGACAATCATCTGAATGACATACTGGATGCTTTCTTTCATTTAATTAAAGAGAAAAAATAGCAATGCAGCGCCAGGTGGCCATTCCATCGCATGTCGATTGAAATTATAAATGAACTTTTGAAAGAAGAGGAAAACTTTTAGACCTTAAGAGTTCATGGGATGGCGTGACATGAGTCATGACAGGCTATTTATAAATTCTCTGAGAATTGTAAAAAAGTACATATCTAAAACATACAATACATATGTGTAAAGAAAGTAGTAAAGTAAATTCCTCGTATGGAAAAAATTGAGGAAGCGGAGTTAACAAGAATTTGTTTAATTGCCTCTCGGTGCTGTGGACATGTGCACATCCAACAATACATTTTACCATTCTGTGTGCAACTCATCCTTTCATACCAAATTAATCCACAAATTTCAAAGAAAGCCATATCTACAAAAGAGGATAGTCATCATCATCGTCATTCTCTAATTTTATTTTTCTGCATATCCCAGTCCCAAATCTCATTTACATTTTTCATACACATACTATAATATTATATTTTACAATGTTGCAGCAGCCACGCCGGTACAAAGCGCCAGCTGGACTGGAAATTTGTATTAATGCATTCAAATCATGAAAGAAAATATTGCAATGCATAAAAAATCGCATCTCATCTCACATAAAACTTTTGAATGCCTCCTGCTTACGTTTCACTTTGTGGAGGGAGAGAGTGCACACTGCTGGAATGCAAAATCATGTTTGAAAAATGTGTATGCAAAGCAAAAAAATGTATAATTCAATGACCCACCGTATCAAGGAGAAAGAGGATGGATGGGGGATGATTATGATTAGCTTTTATTTTGCATCACATTATGATAGGATATGCGCTGAAATGGGACGAACTCGTTTTTCCACTTTATTTTGCCGCTTAAGATAAATATATTGTAGGTACCCACGAGGGGTTTATTTATAACTTGGAATTACTTCTTTTTACATGTACCGCATCATTATGGCACGGACACAGAAGACAAAGTCTCAGTATTGATCATCCTACACGATCTTGAGCTTGTTCTTTGTCTACGTTTTTATGTAAAAATACGATATCGCTCATCTTCTAAAAAAGTTGATTTTAAGGGAAATAATGCTTCTCTCCGTGTCTTATTTACACCGTTGAGGGGAAAAATTGTTCTTAGTAAATAGCACGTGAGCTGTGCTTCAACTGCCTATGCTCCGATGGTAATCATACCCAAGGGACGAGATAAGCTAAATGCCATTATCCTCTTAATGTCATCTTGGTATACAGGAGGGAAATGTGATAAAAAGGAGTAGACACACATTTCATAATAACTTTTTTACAGCAACGTTCTTCTAGATACGGCCAATTGACTGACGATATTTGACATGTATGTATCAGGATAATTGGGCATCAAACCAGTTCAGAATGCAATTCATGTGTTTATCTCGAATCCAATGCATAATTTAAAATATTTTTTTATTCCCCACAGCGCATTCCCATTTTGAGGAGAATGCACTTCCACCTCAAACAAAAAATGCAATTTCATCTTCACGTCATGGCACACCACAAAAAGAAGGTAAAAAAACTCCCCTTAAAATGATACTGTGTGCTACTACTCTGTCCTCACTGAAATAATCCCCCATTTCTTTGAAGAAACCATCCGTATTTTCCCCTAAAGTGCACATGCACAACCAATTTTCTAATTCCACGCTTCCCCATAATTTCACAAATGGACAGTTTACGCAATTCTCAAAATATTTTATTCCATTTGAGACTGTGCTCACGTGAACTGCAAATAACTAAAGTGTAGGCATTATGCATATTTTCCCTGAGAGAGAGAGAAGTGATATTTTGTGTGAAAAGTGAGTAACTCAATTCCGTCATGTAATACCATATTGTTTCATTACATTTTCGTTTTGTTCCTCCTACCTTGATTCCTTTCTGATTCCACACCCACCATACATAGACAATTACGCTGATACGAAATCTGTGTAAGATCAACCTACAGACATAAAATAGAGGAATGCGTGCATAAAAACACTACTTGTCTCTCTCCCCTATCTCTCTCTCTCTCTCGACTTTTGCCTTGTCTTTATGGACTCAATCCAAATTGCCTTTTGTGCTAGGGACTAATGACACAGTGAAATCTTGATACAGGAAAACATGTTTCTCCCTATCTCCACCGATCCTGGTTCCCTAATGAAACAAGGGAAACCACGATCTTGAGTTCGTGATAGCTCATCTGGCAAACAACTAATTTTCCCAGAGACTAAACAAACATAATATTTCTCAATCCCTGAAGGAGTATTTTATCCGCCACCACACGTCTCTTTTCGTCTTTCTCTCCTCCACTATTACAGGCTGGAATCGAGGATTAAAGACGAGTGTATTTTTGCGAATCAAAAACGCTAAATATACATATATATGTTGCTGATTGTCTCCGTATTTTTCTTTTACATTTCTCTCAGGGAATGAGCAAACCCTATCATTAGCATCATCAAAGAAGTACATGTAAGAAAAATGGCTGAAACGGCCACAATGGACAGAAATGCAAAGTAAAATTCTTTAGCCAAAATATCATGATCCGCTCACTCACTCAAGTTATCAACGCGAGGTTCTTCACCTCTCACTCACATAAGCTCATGCTGTTGTGTGTATATATGCAAGTTTGCAAAAAAAATCTCATGTCTCCACAATAAGATTACATCTTTAGAAGTGGAAAAAGGATTACGAGTATGACTTGGTGATTCCATCACATTTTTTCAACTGTATTATAATTTCTTAATGCAATTGCATTTACATTAAGGCTACACCTATGTCGTGTGTATAAATAATCTCACTTTTTTGCATAAAGTGCGTAAAACTACGAACCAACTTCTTTTTGAGAAGGGGAAAGAAATGATTATTATCTTGGAGATAACTGCAACGTGAATTGAGCTCAAAGCGGATTATCATTTTCCACATCAGAGTACATAAAAATGCCCATACTTCCTCAAAGAAAAAGTCAGCAGGATTATGTATTTGTAAAGATTTGAACACTTGGCTCACATTTCATTTCTATGTACGTGCGTATATTTATCAAGTCGACGAAGATAAAAAGTATTTTCATCCACTTCACACGCAGCAGAAATATTTTTTTGAGATTGTAACTGTGCGTGAATGGCAAACCGCTGTAATGACTCTCATTTATTCTCATTTTTTTCGCAAAGGCAGATGATACAAAGTTGAGTCAGTTGAGTGCGTAGATCAAGAATGCGAAGGGGAAAAAAGCTTTTGCTCTTGAAGCACACCACATGCAACTTTCGAAGCACATTGGCTGACAATGAAATTGATATTGAACATTAAGAAAGCATGCAGTATTTTTGTAGCGTTGTGAATGTACAGTTTTCAAGTGAAACGGCACATTGCACCGTGGCACATTGGCTTAATGACAATTACGAAGAGGAAGAAAGACTTGAGCACATGATAATGGGAATGCAATGGCATACTGCAACACGAAAATAAAGTGCCTATAAGCTCAAGAAAAAATACGCTTTTTATGGTTTGGTAACTGTCCCGTGTAACAGTTTTGGAATCATAATAATTGTAATCTTGCTGCATCGGATCAGAGATAAATATGTAGCTATTTAGGCAGTTTTACAAAAAAAATCGCATTCTCATTATCACCAGTGTTGTACAAAAATCGCATATAGCCCCGTATGATATTTTTTGCAATAAAAATATCGCTGATTTGCGAATCACATATTTCATTGGTAAATGTTTTTAAAATTGTACCTTTCTCTATATGTTTTTTCTCAAGTTTATGTCTGTGTGACAAAACGCTGTTGAGGTTTCTCATGAATGCATGATCGATATATTATTTTTTTGTCTGGTTCATTTCACGACAACGACATGCCTAAATTTTTCATCTTTCCACTAGCGTGATACATTTTTTTCGTACTACTTGGCACTAAATCGAAGAGATGATAACAGACCGCAGAAACATTTTGTGGCAAAGAGTATTTTTCAAAATGAGTTGTTGCACTGCTCCTCCACACTCTAATCTTGACTGCTTTTTGTCCTTGTATTCTTGGTTGATTGTTCTTTCCTTCGTTACAATTACGCTAACCAACATAACCAGTTCAAGTTCATTATTTTTTTCCTCTTTGAGTCTTCATTCATTCATTATGGATTTTCCCATGGTACAGCGTAATGCACGTAGGTAAATGTGTATCATGTTACCATTTTATCTTCTCTTTTCAATTTATTTGATTAGTCGATTCACCTTATCGTAAGACACGTAACGTCAATCGATAATCTCTCCATGTATGTACTAATGTAATGTTAACACAAAGCCTATTAATAAATCTGCTTAGTATAAGACGAGAGCCATATCATAGTAATAGTAATCAATACAGTGAATTGTTGGAATTTGCAAATTCATCCTGCCCTTATAAAGGTACACTGGCTATGATCGCTGAACCTCTACCTACCGTGACACGCATTTAATCAAGAAAAGTGGTGATCATATCACTTACAACTCATAGCAAGACAAGCACATCTCTTCTGCATTACCTATACCCATTCATTTTCACTAATTGCAATATCCTCATCAGCAGAAAAGAAGTTGCCGTTCTTCCTTTCTTCACAACTTTTTCCCACGAGTCAGCAAACTGGACTTG